>JAYKKI010000011.1:21732500-21750000 GCA_039881145.1 Druceiella hillmani
TTTCCATTCTTTGCAACGTAGAACAGATGTATTTCTTATGCAATCTGCGTTGCGATTATAAATTGAAAGGTTCTGTTTCTTGCTTTGCTACGAATATAAGGTCTGCGGATGATACAATATAATTATTTAGTTTGTTAGACCATGCATGTTGATGACAGTTTCGCACAAAGTCATGCTGAAATGTAATGAGTTAGAAATAATGTTTTATTGTATTGCCCGTTGAAGATATTTAATATAGATATTCATTTTATACATACCTTTATACCTTATTTCGAAATAGCATTTGGGTCGGACTTCATCTGAGGCAGAATGTATTAATCAACAAAAATTGCTTCTACAATTCTCATATAAATCTTAACTGACCTGAAAATAAATCTGAAAATATTTTTCCATTCATGGACTATGGATAATATTTTTTTCATCCGTCCAGAGTGGTATCTGAAAAAAGAATCCGTTTCTGTAAGTTTAGTAATGTAATGTTATTATTATACTTAATCAATTTTAGCGATACAATTCCAAAACGTTCAGTATTTATACATTTATTTTCGATACGTCTAAACTACAGAAATAGGAAAACTTCAATTTATCTGAAATATACACAAATTATCATCAAGTCAGTCGCATGTATAGTCACGATAAGTAAATTTAATTATCTTCTTAACCATCAACGCCTACAATTTTCAAATTAACTTATAGCCTTTTAAATTTAGTTTGATTGTATAAAAACGTTTTTAAATCTTTATCCATTTTTGTTGGAACTCCGATTTGTCAGTAAATTTGTACATGTTAATTAATATTTACATATTTTCGTTCATACCTGCCAGTATAACAACGCTATTATTAAATTAAAAATTTATTTTAAAAATGGACACTTTGTAAAAATCATTTTACAAAGTGTCCATTTTTAAAATACAATCTTTAAATAAAACATCGATCGCCATATACTAAAAAAAACTTCATTTATTTATAAACTGTATAAACTAATATATTTTATGCCGTCTCGTAATGACCCCGTTCCTCCCACACATGTCGAACATTTTCTTTACCGCAGGTATGTACATTATTACTCTTTTACTTTCAACTGGATAACTTGTCTTGAACGCAAACCGTGCAGAGCACGCGGACAGGAAACTCAGGGGCTGCAAATCATATTGACGTCGGCCTATTTTAAACTTGTCTAAAGCTTGCTCTTCTAATGAAAAAACCTTTTTTAAGCGACCTCATACCTAAAGGCGTCTACACTTAAGGGCTTCAGATCTGCTAACCGACTATGTTAAAATCAAACTTTTAAGAAAATCTGAAATATTGTTTGGCAGAGAGGTTCATTGCTGGTAGAGAGCCATCCTAAATCTTTTGTCATGTCATTGTCTGACCTTACTGGTAATTCTTAAATATTATATGAATGTAATTTTTTTCTGAACCAATCGAAATGATGACTTGATTTGATTTAATTATGGGGCACATATTTGTAAAAATAATTATTGTAAAATATAATCGCGCAATGAAAAAAAAGATTTTATTTTAAATGTAGTAAAAGGTTTAGGTCTTCAGTTCATCTAGTTTGGGGGAGCCCCACTGCGCTTCGAGCTTCATGATCTCTAGTGGAGAATTCGTCTTTTCCATCGGTTGTTGGTTCTTATGCAAACATGACCTAGCCATTGCTACTTCAGTATGCTGATGATAAGCGCTATACGACTACATTGGTTCTAATCAGATTTCCTCGTGTTTGATTTCATTCTTCAGAGACAATCCAAGCTTACCCACCCTCTTCATCACTGACTGCACGACTTTAAATTTATTTATCAGGCTGGTTGTGAGGGTCCACGTTTCAGCACTGTAGATCATTACGGGCACAACGCACTGATTATGCACCTTCGTTTTTAGCGATTGCGGAATCGGCGAGTTAAGATCCGAAGTAATTTCCCAAACTATGCCCAGGCCAAACGAATATTTCTGTCAGCTTCTTTCTCGAAGTAATTTCGATGCTAATTTTATAGACGTTCACTGGGCTTGGTATGGCTGTGAGTGGAACATACTTTTGGTGTTCAGGATCATAATAAGTTTCACTTATCTGAAAGAACCGTCTAAGCCATATCAGCGTCTTTGCCAGCTTCAGCAAGTTTTGAAATTAAAAAGTAAAACATATTTATTAATATAAGTGAAGCGATCAATATAAGTCAGTGGATCTATCGAATTTGGGCGAATCGAGCCCAAACTTAGTGGATCTACTATTCACTGATAAGGAGATCCTTTGCTTGCTTTCCATCTCTGTCATCAGATCATCATCGCGTGTTATCACTGGAAACAAGTATGTATGCCAAGTTTCGAAAATCGGGAAGAGGGTGATATATTGATTACAAAATTTGTAGCATACAAAAAACAAATGTTGTAATACAACGAAACCTAGGTCATGGTAAAGAACTTAAAGAAAGTAGAAATAATACTACATCACGTAGTTTCATTTAATTTTGAATAATGAATTTCTACAAAATTAACGCCAAATATATTCAATAAATAAAAGCTTTTAAAATTATCCAAATCGCATAATTCACTATGTGGGAGATGTAATTTGAAACGAAATTGTTGAAATGTTTAGTAACACAATAAAAAAACTATATGATTAAACAGTGCAGAAAAAAAATTCAATAGCAATTTAGATTGCACATTGGATGTTCGTTAGATGAAATAATTGTATATTAATTTGATAGGATCGATAACATAAATAAATTGATATTTTCATAATTTGATTTCCTCGAGATTGAAATTTTATTGTCAAAATCTACTTGGCTTTATTATTATTTTATTTTCGAACTTAACCTAAGTTAATTAGCTGAAACAAACCCGGAAATCATAACGGATTAGAGAAGAAATTATATATCAATAATCGCATTTTTTCAAATATTAAGCTCATAGTTTAAAAATTTAATAGTGAATTACACTCTGCCAATATCTCACAAGCGACTAGTCTATCAACTTTTACACATTATTCAAGAAAATTTTTTTCTTAGTTCTTAACAAAATTGTCGGTCATTTGCAAGAATTGATACGATTTATTATAATTTCGTTTGTTACTTTAAATGAAAGTAACTTTTCAAGTAAGATTATGCAAAATTTAACAAATTTTGTTGAAATTTTTATAAATTTGCGGGAATAATTGAATAGACACTTGAAAAGCAACTTTTAAATGACAGTTTTCATAAAGTAATAGAAGAGGCTGGTATAAGACACTAAGGAATCACATATTAAACAAATTTTGCCCCTATTGCCACCATCCAAAAATAAAAGCGTTTAAGTGCGTTTGGAAATACGTGTAAAGTATGTTCTCATAGTTGACCATATGTCTTGTTTTTTTTTAGATTAGAAAATTCATGGTCGAAAATTAAATAGGGGAGGGGCGGAATGGAACACACTACAATACAAATTGCTTTAAACTTCAGATTTCACCAACAGGACTTAAAATATGAAACTCAATTTCATTTTGAAAGACATCACAAGATGCCTCAGAAAGAGAGCGTGGAAAGAAATTCCTCCATTTTACAAGAAAATCAGATATATTAAATAGTTTCTTTAAATATGTTTCTACATATTAATTAACATGTTTATATAAAGCGTGTATTCGTAAAATATTATGAGTATAGATCAGAATTGTCAAAGTTTTCAGACGGACGAATATGAAGAAGTTTTACAACTTATTTGTAAAACTTCTAGTTAGTAGTCGTTATCATTCGGGATTATTGATAATTTTTTTAATAGCAGATTTAAAAATTAAAAACCTTCGATATAGCATTTAGTTTTTTTGAAAGTAACTACTGAATTTACGTAAAAAAACTAATGAAACGATTATTGAATATTGAATATATTTGGCGTTAATTTTGTAGAAATTAATTATTCACAATTAAATGAAACTACGTGATGTAGTATTATATCTACTTTCTTTAATTTCTTTACCACGACCTAGCTTTCGTTGTATTACAACATCTTCAGGTGGGATATTAGCAAAGATGAATTAAATGAAATTAGGAATGAATGGAAAAGAAACATCACGTAGTTTCATTTAATTGTGAATAATGAAACGATGTAAAGATTTACATCTTAAATCTGAAAATGATTCTCGAAGTGAGGCAAAGGTTGCCAGGGTTAATTTATATAACGAGCTCAATGTTTCAGAGCCGCATTTTCTGGATAAAGAGCTAAACGAACCCAACGATATTTTTCAGTATGTTTTACCAAATGATCTAAACACAATATTCCTAAAAACGCCAATAACATTAATGCAATCGCTGACGTACACATAAAATTAACAAAGCAAATATGATTTGTATATCGTGGTGACTGAATGATTTATTTGAAATTATTAATATCTTTTGAAAATTAAATGATTAATTAATTGATTTATCTATTAAATGATTTAACTATTAGTTTTGTGTTTTAACGTAAGGTTTTGAATTATTTAGATGTAAGTAAATTAATTGTAAATTTCGTCGACACGAAAGTGAAAAACTTCTGAAATAAAATTTATTATTGCTTTCCACTTATTTTTCATGTAGATATTGCATGTAATTCTGTAAGTAGTCTAAATATAACTAGAAAAAAGAAGTAAGCGAGGAAAAAGAGTCCAAGAGACTTTAAATTCAAAGTTGTACGAGGGCGCATACCCATCGAGCGGCGTCGCTGCTTACATATTTTTGTCAATAGAACAGTTTTTCGCGGAAATATTTGTCCTCGTATGAATCAAAACTTTGCTACGCATATTAATGAACTTTCAGTTATCGTGTATGAGAACTGCAAAATGTCTACACTCATGCTCTCACAAGTACGTGCGCGCTAGTGTGTGCACAGTCCATAGTGTATACACGGCGACGCGGCAATGAACGGAACTCTGCCGTCATATTCGCTGGAGGCATAAAGCCCCCGGCGGACATTGTATTAGTAATATCATGGAAGTTTGTAATATAAGCCTCTGTTAAAAATACATGTACCTATGTATATGTATGGGGATCAAAAACGTACATGGATTGGGTTGATATGTGCGGCTGCGACCCGCTTCTCAAAGCTCGGTTTTTGATCGCTACGCTTTGATTCTATTACGTTTTGTAAGCGAGCTTGTCTTTGATTGCTATTTATTTGTGTATGTAAGGAGGTTAATATGCTAGTTAGTTTTCGTTTTTAAGTAAGATTAGTTTTAATCCAAATTTTTTAACGCGTGGTAAATGGGGAAAGTTATGGCGTAATTTATAAATAATATTCTTATGAAAATATTGGCACTTAGCGTTAGAGACGGTTTGATATATTTGACATACGTATATGTGCATTACACATATCTCATCTTCGTAAAACAGCAAACAAATTACCTTTCGCACTCATGATGAAGTTACGATATTAAACAATTAAGAAAATCTCTTTAGTCTTAAGGTATTTTTTTCCTGCAGGCACGAGTTATTGTGATACAAGCGAGTATCTATATAAATTTGATTTTTATAACAGAGATATTAATATAATGGAAAATAAACTTAGTACTTAAACTTATCCTTTGCATTAACATTATGATTAATCGGCGCATATCATGCTAAATATTGCATTTTTGTCACAATTATAAAATCTAAAATACAAACTAACGTAAATTAAGGAAAACCCAGTAGAAATAATGAAGGTTAAAATAGCATACGTAGGGAAAAATTAGGAAAACCTAGTGGGAGGTACATAAAACTACAAATATTGATAAATATAAACCAAAAGAGTGAAGATATCATTACGAATCACCGATCATATTATTACGTTAAAATACTTTGAGAATCAGAAATCAGGACCTGCATTAAAATGTGTGTGTGGAGCATATTTGTGAAAGTATTACTTGATTCTGAAATTTAGAAAAGGTTCGAACCTATGATCCTTTAATTTAAAATTGATGAAAAATTAACGATCTACTAAAATAAAAATATTTATAAGCCATGGTAATAATGCTAATTCATGAATATGGGTCAGATTCGTCAAGATAAAAGAACTAAATTTGGGTTAATTAACAATTTATTATTACACGTTTGATTGTTAATTCATTTTTTTAATAGTAAATTCATTATTCATACTGTTTCAACCACGAGTTTAATAAGTGATCATAAAATCATAAGTTTGGAGTGGAGAAATTTTTTTTATTGTCTAAATATTATCTTATAACGAGTAACCAACGTACAAACAAATGCAAATTCATTAAAGAAATTATTGTATAGATATGATCAGTCGGAATATTCCAAACTATAACTTAGGCTCATAAATGAAAAGACCTCGAGTTTGTACATATCCGATTTTAACAACGTTCAGGTTTCCGATCTGTAAAGGATAGGCAACTACATCTAATGTTTTCGAAATTGGTTTGAAACAGATCAGTTCTTTTTTTTTATCTAAAAGTGGAAATATAAGTTTTAATTAATTTTTCTTAAACGGACTCGAATTATATTTTTTATAATAATAACTGAGGTCATTTTACAAAATGAGCTTATTATGTAATCAATATACCTGTTTCGATCATTCATTGATATCTTGACCTTGGGCTTGCTTTTCCAATTAATATTTTTAAGTATTATATTTATCTGACTTTTTAAGAGTTGAATTATTCTGCATCATTTAATGGATCATAGCTAAAAAACCATTCCTGTTCTGAACTTAATTTTTTTTGCAGTTAATCTCTTATTATAATGACTTTGTTTGATTTATGTAAAAAGAATAGAATGATAAAGGTCTATGTGTCACTAAATTGACAAATAGGTATACACTAGTAGCTTTTTACCCAAGTTTTTTACTTATTTATCTATATTTTGGCTCTCAAAGTTTATAAAATTTCTCTAGACTTTCAAAAACTATAAGTCTCTCAAAGGCTGTAGCGCATATACATTTGTACATACGCGTAAATTCTCGTTTATTTGAGTACGAAGTAATATACATCCTTTGAATAGTATTTTTATCATATGTTATTTAGATTCCAAAATTGGCTGATATTCTTTCGATAACTACATAGACACAAAGTAGATCAAAATAAATAAAAATGATTATATAGTAAATTAATAACGACCGCTTTCATAAGTGAAATATATTTCATAAAAAGTATATTTTTTCTGTTTTAATTAAGATAATCTTTTTAATACGCCAAATTATTTTTTCATTAGCGATTCATAATTTTCAAAAGTGGCTAATATTCATGTCTGTGTTACCTTTTAAAATGATTCCTGTATTCTATATTGGAAAAAAATTTACATATTTTTACATCAAAAAATATATTATTACTACCCATATTTATTTCCTACAGATTTTACAATGGAGATGATCGAATGTATTTCTTTCCTTCAAATCAATTATAAAAAATATGTTTATAACCCCTTGATTTGGTGATGTTTTATGCTCCTCACTATTACGTGAGACGGCGAAGTCATAGTTTATGCCACTTGCCTAGAGCGTAAATGAATAACCTGCCGCGATCGCCTGGTTTTCGCGCGTTAATTAACGTGGTAACTTGCAATACCACCTTAACTAACGTGGTATTGCAAGAAGCTGCCAATAGTGAAATTTTTTTGATCTTTGGTTCCTTACGGGAATTTGATTATGTAGTTGTTTGATCGATAATTAGTTAGTTTTATGTAGATATAATTAGAAGTGATGTATTTTGTTCTTATTCATTAAATCCAATTTAAAACCAGTTGTATTTTTGTTTTTGGCACATGCTCAACGGCAGCCTGTATGTTGGGAATGGGATTGTTTAATAAGTAAATAATTAACTTCGTAAAACTTAATAACATTGACACTAAACCGTTCTTGGTTCATTCAAAATCTGTATAAAACTCCGAAATGAACGTACAATGTAATTTAATCATGCGCTTCTTTTGCAGTCCTTCAGCCATAGGATTCATAGCTTACGTCTTGGAACAAATTCGTAAATTGCCATATTATGAAGTGATTGATGCGTAAAGGTATTGCGAAACTTTATAAATCACTTTATATATCAATAAACAATACGTTTAGTTCTTTCAAACATCGATGATGCTAACTTAAGGGCAGAATTAAATGAGGAGGCGGAAGCAGGCTATATTTTTCACTCTCTCAAATATTTTGCAATATTATCCGTCATAAAGAGACTTTAGTGTTTATTTATTGATATAGCATCTTAAATCGTAAATGTAAATTAAGAAATGGACGTCCCTTAATAAATAAGCACACATACGCATACATATATGTATATAATGAGATGATTCTTAATACGGATCTCATTGTATTTTGAATTTGCATCACCATATTACATTTCAAAATATTCTCTTTCGGTTTCTTTCGTAATGAGTCGTTAATTCTTTAAAGTTGATTGATATTTTTCCATGGTAGACTATTTGCGAATATTGCTTACGTAATCATTCGCTCACTGCAGTGATCGCTGTGAAATCTTTAGGCATAATATACAGAGAAGCAGGGGTATATTCAACATAACATCGATACGCGTTTAATGAAAAAAATAAATTCTTACTACTTATATTAGAACCACCCTCTTATACGAATTACCGTGACTGCCTTTTTTAATTTGCTGAAAACGGGTTCTTTTTAAGTGATACATAAATATTTAAACTGTGGAAGGTTGAAAATGTTCATTTCAATATTTGTATCTCAACAACAGTGGTATTCTAGCATCTCAAACATTCATAAATAAGAACAGGGTTGCCATATGTAAAATCGCTTTTTCCTGGACATTTCTACTACTATATCTATAACTACCAGAGATTTAAGAAAAAAAAATTAGTTTGACCCAACAAATGTTTTTTTTAACCTAAAAAATATTCATATTAATAAAAATAAATAAAAAAGTTGTTTTCTTTCGCCAAAATACAAAGTGAACATTTTAATAAAGTTTAATGACTTATTAAATAATTATAAATTTAATATAAAAACAGTCGTTATGTTAATCACTTTTATCCAAATTATTAAAAGCTAATACTAATATTTGGCAAAAGAAATTTGTCCTGCAATAATTAATCTTATCTAATTTCAAGTCGAAGCTTAACTTTCGTAGATTGACAATGACAATAATATTTAATTTATTATGTTCATGTTTTGATTTAGTTATTTTAATAAATTGAAGTTGAATTCTAACTCTTCGCAATTTATTTGAATTTAAATTTATACCTTGATTTGATTCGTAATCATGCGACTCCGGTCTTTCCATTGATCAATGGCACGCTATTGATCACCTATGGCACGTATAGGTTCACGAAAAATGTCAATAAAGACAATTTTAAAGAATTACAATAACTTTTTACATTTCCGGGACAAATTTATTACATTCCTGGACATGGGACAATATCACAAATTCCGGGACAATTCCGGAAATCCCGGACATTTGGCAACCCTAAATAAGAATATGAATCTCCAGCTTGAAAATACGTAACGGTAATAAGCTATATTTAACATATGCATAAATTTCCTTTCGAAAAACTGAAAACATCTTTAATAATCTCCCACGTCATTTGGGATTACTGTCAATAGTATGATACCTATTTCTTTGTGTGAAAAGTAGATTTTATAAAAATATTTACATTTAATTTCTCAGCAGATGGAAGTGATTAACGCGTAAAGAAAATTGCGAAACTTTAAAACGATTTTAAAAAATTCTGGAATGGGATCACAAAAATTTCGTTCTCCTCGCACGCAATCACAGGTTACGATCGCAAGTAGATTACTTCTCCATCAAACCATCTCCGCAAGAACAATAGTTAATGAACCGAATAAGAGAGCCAGCAGCTCAGGGCGGTGGCTTCACAAAAATATTGTCCCTCCACGTCTATGTCGTCGTCGTTTAACCCCGGGCGCTCGTCTCTTTGTACCTCCTGGCGGCGGGCGAGTACCTCTGCACCTCGATGTGACTGGCGAGCGGACACATAGCCTTAGGCTTTGTTTTTTAATGACACCCAGGTAAGAGCGGCGGGCGTTTGTGGTCTGTATGCGCCTTTATCTAGCTAACTAACAACGGATCTTCTGAAACGAGATACGAATGTAGTCTTGTCTGTGAACGTATGCGAAAATGTTGAACCATGTATTCGAGAAAAATATATGATAAATTTATATGATTTACGATGACGAATTAAAGTCGTATTTCGTATTTGTATTTACTACATAATCGAAAATTATTCATATTTGGTAGTAATAAAGTAAGTTGATTTGCCGCCTCGGCGTAATTTCGAACTTATATGACGATATTTTTATACAATTATGAAATATGAATTGAAAAAAGAACTTATCAATCCTCGGGGATCCTTTTGCATTTAGGTAAATACACAAAATTTCAAATATTTAAGTGTACGTAATATTTTTATTAAACTATGTAAATATATTGTCTGATAATTGTCTATTGATCATTATTTGTAAGCAATAATTTTCAGTATTTGCCGTACGAGTACAGGATGTGTGCTGAAATTCGACGTAAATTTACGTGTTTTGTTACGGAGTTCGTGAAAAGAGAGAGGTCTGAAATCTTTAAAGTTTCGACATCTTTAAAGATCTCTCACGTCGTTATTTTTTATTTAATAAATAATTGTAAAAGAATTTGAACTTTATTCAAAGAGCTTATTTTAAATTTATCTCTCAAGTCTAAATAGAACTTTTTCCCTCTCGCTATTTTCTAAAATGTATTATTTCATTATTTATTTACTTTATTATCATTTCGTTAAGCTGAATAATTAATAAATGATGTACCAAATTATTCTCCAGTTATTGCAAATGATTTACATCTGAAATTTATTTTAACTTTTATTTTTTTAGAAAACTCTACCCACTGTCAATTTAAAAAGCTTTAAAAGAAGAATTGGTAAGTAACACTGACCAATTTTACATAAATTAATTTTACGGTTAGTATAAAAATATAATCTACCTTACCGGGTACTTAAACTGTTGAATCTTATTATCCGTCGTTTTTCTAAGACTTATTACGTAATCTTTTTGTAAGACTTATGACATTCTTTTTATGCAATAACCAATCGGTGTATTAAAATCAATGAAGTTATGACGCCCTAGAGAATGTTACCGATTTAAAGCAAGATCAATGAGTTAATTAAATTTGTCTTTACAAGGCAAATTGAGAAATGCTTTATTGGCTCGATCGCCGTTTTATCGTACATTTCAACATCACCTCAAATCAAACACTACGATCACACATACACATTCAACATCACTTCAAATCAAACACTACAATGACACATACACATTCAACATCACCTCAAATCAAATACTCCAATGACATATACACATTCAACGTCACTCCAAATCAAATACTACAATGACACTCTACGAAACTGCTGTCGCGCCGCTATCGTTTGTTTGCAAGCAAACTTTTCAACACGCCGTGGACAGTGTTGAAAATCTAGCCTGCTCGTCCTGCATATCTCGTCCCAAACGCAAATCATGCAAGATATATTCATACGATAAAATGTAATTGAAGCTGGACACAGGATGGCCTATTGCAGCCGCATTCATACAACGCTGCAACGTCCAGCTGCCTGGGGCACTCGGACGTGCAAATAGCTACACTACAAACACCGTGTAGCACTGTATCTTGCCTTAGTATCGTATTGCACTAGGATATAAAGATGTGTCAAAACAAGTTGAAGCAGTATAATGACGAGTTCAAAGTGAGTGACAAATTAAAGATAATGCCAATCTGAAATTAGTCAAATGCGACAGTGAACCCATTCACGTGGTAATAAAAGTACTTGCAATAATGTCGTAATATACCTCGATACTCAGTGTATTTGTGATGCATTTATCACAGCCCTAATAGATGGTCCTAGTATGAAAAAACAGAATAGTAGTTTAGGAACATTTACTATATTTCGAATACTTTCATCGTGGATTTAAAAATTGTCATTTCTACTATTATTCTATCAATGACTACTCAACTATAAGGCATAATTTTATTAATCTGTACTTTTGTTTGTGATCGGATTTATCTCTTATTGTTAAGTCAGAGAGGTAATACCTCTTTTAAATATCGTCAGGAATTCTTAAGTTAACTCTGGTATTGTGTTTCAAAATCAATATATTGCAAAAACATTTAATAAATGGGAATTCAGTTTAGGGAAAAATGTAACGACAGTTTTTATATTCGTTGAATATTGTCCGATATCATATGTAATCCAGCTGCACGTCAAATTTCGGCTTTCCACGCAAGATTTAATCGCAACCATCAGAGTGACGCAGTGTTCTATCCACGCGGACAGAACAGAATACAATCATTCCCACCGGCCGTGGGAATGCAACCCTCTCGCTTACGTCACGATTTTGCGATGTTCATAGATTATCGACGACTGATACTCGCTTCTATGACACGGGCATGCAATTCCTCACGATGGGTAAATTGTTTATCGCTTATCGTGTTTCCATGGGTTCCGCGTTTTTAATAATGGAGGCGGATTAGTTTAAGAGTTTAAGGAATTTTTTAAGGGAGGACTTACAATTATGTCCTTGAAAGTATGTATTTATATCTTTTTAGCGTGTCGTAAGCTTAGGCAAATTATAACTGTAAGATGCTAGTTTTTTTCTCGTATTACATATCCATGTCATGTCACTCTATGAGATATATTGTATCGTTTGTGTACTTTGTTTATAGTGTTTTATTGATATGTACATTGTCATTGTCATTGTCATGTGTACATGTGACATTTTAAATAGTAAAATATGGGATACAAATCGAAGTTACAGTTATCTAGTGGCGACTTGCAATCATCGTATTCAATTTCTCATGATCATAAATAATGACAATTGACTTTTTACCATTTGCAGGCGTCGGTGTGAGATGCGCACGCCAAGCCCGATGGTAAACAGCGAACAGAGTATTTTCTCAACGGGGCGTTCGCTGCTACGATCCTCATACCTTCCGAAAAACCTCCGCAATGCCAAGATCAGGTAATGTTAACATAATATGTGATCTTATTTTGCTTGTTTATCACATCAATACTATTCATGACTTTAGTCCAAGTAATTGATTGATGTGTTGATAAACGTCTGTAAATTGTAAACTATATCAAGAACTGCCTTAAAAATGCTGAAATTTCATTAAGTTCGTTCACTTTTTTTTAATATCATTCTACTTATAAATAAATTTGTGTTTGGGTTTATAAAAGTATACCGATATGTTTAGTCCAGGTATCTATAAACATTCTATTGTCTGCGTTTCCTCTCTACGTCCTTATGGGCCTCTAGAGTATTTATAATAAACACTTTATACTTTTGATGTAATAATCTTAAAATTGATCAAATATTTTTTTGGATTAGGGTTTTCAAGGACGTATTTACAACGGGTGAAAATAGTTCCATACTTAAAAAATATCATTTAATTTTGCACCTCGTGAACGGATATTTACTAGTCGTAAAATCACTAATACACGCATAGCGATGGCGCTTGTGGTGTGTAACTAATTTATAGCCTATTCGCATTATTTGATCACCTATATTATAATTAAAATGAAAATATGTGTCCAATATTTGTTTGGAAACCAGTTTTATTTATTTTGTGTTAATTAAAATTTCATCCATTGACCAGTCCAGCTAACTAAAATGCTATGCATAATGATTTTATTTTCCACATGCGACTTTATGAAGGTTACAATAACTCTTGCATACCAATTGGTATCTCGACGGAGTAAGGAATTGACGTGATTTTTTGCATAAAGATAGGTAGGGGTCAGGAAATGACATAGGCTACTTTTAATTACGGAAAAATGTTTATTTGAAACGGAAAGAATACACGAAGTGAATAAGGAAGCAGTGTTGCAACGAAGCAATGGGTCGACGTGATTTTTTTAATCGTTACATACACAATATAAAGAGCAGCATAATCGCTCAGTTTAATCCTTAATTTAGAGTCCTACCTATAATATTATAAATGCAAAGTGTGTTTATATGTCCTTCTTTCATGTCGCAATGGAACTATGGATCGTCGTGATTTTTTGCACAGAGATAGTTGGTGAGCCGGGAAAGACGACCCAATAAATTTTCCAACCCGGTAAATCTTATCCGAACTAATATTATAAATGTGAAAGTGTATTTGTTTTTCATTCTTTCACGTCGGATCACAGCAAAGACTCGAAGTGTTTTGTCTTGCACGGAGATGGGCGGCGGGTCAGCACAGACTTCTTTCCAATCCAGGAAATTTCATTCGAAGTATTGTAATATAACGATGTCAATAAATATTGAAAATCCGAAAGTGCGTTTGTTCTTCTTTCGCGTTACAACGAAACAACAAATCGACGTAATTTTTTGCACCTAGATAGTTAGCGAGTCAGGAAAAGGCACAGGCTACTTTTTACCCTGGGAAATCACATCCTAACTAATATGATAATTCTAATTAGTATTTTAAATGAGAAAGTGTGTTTTTTTTGTTCTTATTTAACGTTGCAATAGATCTACGTTATTTTTTGCACAGAGGTAGTCGGTGGACCAGGAAATGACATAGTCTAATTTTCATCCCAGAAAATCTCATCCCAACTAATATTATATTTTTGACCAGTCTATCACCATCTGCAGCTTCTGAAATGTAAATTCTATGCGCGTCATTAATAAAAAAATACTTTCATTTTATTTTCGAATTATTTCATAATGCTTATTTTATCCGCAGATTATCCAAAATAGTAATTTTTAAGGCAATTTTTTTAACACTGGGTTTTAGTACATGCAAAATGATAATGGGAAAATATATTTATTACATATGTTCGTCCATATTTGAAAACCGCGTTTTAAGTTTGCTATCCGTAAATATGTAAGAATTGTACATCCTTGCCACTTTTAAGTTCTAATAAGGGAATCATTTTTTTTACAATTTCTCATTCTTTACTATTTTTAAGGCACCGTAAACAAAGGCACACTTATGTACTATACCATTCCCCGGTTTTCTTCCGGCCTCAACATATAAAATACTTACAAGGTAAACTTTGGCAATCGGATGCAAGGAAAATTTAAATGCAGATTTTTCATCTAATTAAGTTGATCTTATAATAAATCGAATGAGAGATAGTGGATTAAATTATGATTAATGACGTTATTTGCCATGGTATGACGATGAAAGTTAATGATAATATCAAGATGTGTATGCTTGTACCAATATTTTAACGCCAACTTCGAATGGTGGTAAGAGTCGTTGCTTCGTAATGACTTGATTTTGAATTTCTAAGTTTTGTACGTCAAATCGACAAATGCCGTGGCTATTGATTAGCGGGGAGACTAGGTCGTATAAATATTTATATCATCTTAGCTATAACACTATTTACATATAAAGTGTTATAGAATGTACAGTGTTGGAAATCGACGATATTTTTACTGTCATAGCACTCGGCAAGTGACGATGCGTGGATTCCAGTGCTCGAATGGATAAATATAAATGGACAAGGATACTACTTCGGAACCGCCAAGAGTGGAGGGAATAATAGAAAAAAAAGTCAATTAGCAGACCGTCGTCCTTCAGGTATAACAGATAATTCGATCAAAGGCGTGTGTTTATAAAAGTCATTTTAATGTAAATAATTAATTAATTTGAAGGAGGTTCCTCTTTCTTAAACAATTTATTCGCAAATCAGGCAACAACACGAATTCGATGGATCTAAAAGAAGCAATTGATATTAAAAGACTTGAGCAATTGATATTAAAAGACATGAGCATTGAAAGCCTTTTGTCTATTCGTGGGCATAGGTACAAATGAGGCTGATTTACCTAATAAAAGGGGCCGAGTACGGTAGCGGCGAGCTCGTCGGCACCGTTTGAGGGCGCTCCGCCCACTCCACATTGACCTGTGCGCTCACTTCAGAAGTGTTTTAATATGTGTAAAATATTGTCATTACGATTTTTAATATCTGGTCATTATAAATTGTCGGATAGTGAAAGTTTCATGTCAACAGTAACACCTACACATTGCAGGGTTAGACTATTTGTTTGTGATCATATAGAGTCATTGTACATTTGGAAGCGGGTGATTTGTAGAATATTTATAAAAAGTACTTTTAAAAATGAACTTTTTTGTGTTCCCATTTTTTATGAATTTCTTTTTATCGTTGACTTGTTAATATCAGATGTTCTTACATTTTATGAATTTTTTTGTCACCTTTATTCAGGTCAGATGTTCGCAACTTTTGTGAATTTCTTATTCTTACGACTTATTCAGACCCAATGTTCGCACTTTTTATGAATTTCTTTTTGTCGTCGACTTCAGGCACGCCTGGCCTGGTGAAACGGTCATTTTAGCAAATGGTAGCTACGTAATCCTAAACTACTTTATTCTAGAATTTTCAAAATGACATTTCCTTTTTCTGGTACATCGAATCGGAGGTCAATAACAGTGATATGTTTCGGTATATGTTATTTGAGGCTTTCATGAGACTAATTTCACATTTAAGTGGACGATAATCGTAATGATTTAATTTGATAAAGTGTAAATTTTGTTTATTTTTTTATAATTTGGCGCAAAAAGGATTTGATGAAACTTTCACGTCCGATTGATATGAAAATTTATAGTGTCCAGCGATATGTAAGATGATAACAGATTTCAGCTTTATTAAAATTAAGTATGAATATGTTATACACAAAATGAAAGTTCGAAAATTCCAAGACATATTTGTCTTATTATGTGCACTGTTTATTTTAAGAGTTTTTAAATAATAAGTTTGGGTCTTACCGTTTTTTACTCGACTAAAGCTTAAAACTTGTAATTAAACGATAGGACTGTAATCGATTTTTATATAACCGTAAATAAGAATCATTTAAAAAACGAAACGTTATTATCGTCTTTTCTATGCCCTTCAAAGCCGGTATGGTAGCTAGTGTTTCATAGATCAGGTATTTAAAGAAAAGAACACATATGACATAAGACGTTCTGCATTTAAAACTAATAAAATTTTCATCTCGAAAGGATTATAATTAGTTTTTTAGTATCCAAACATCGCATATTTTAGTATCCAACAAAGAAAGTGCCTTATTTTAATGGCAAGAATTTAAATAAATATTAGTATTTACGTAAATAAAAATTTCGCTATGTTGACGTGGTATTTTTCGTGGGAAAAATAGAACACTGTATGCGTTTACTGGTCCACGTAATCATTTCTTACATTGGAAACTGTTTTTACGAAGTAAAACTTTATTATACTCATTTAATTGTTTAAATTTTCTTGTGTTTGTTATCGATTTTCTTGTGTTTATAATCATATAACGAAATGTACTAACGAAAACTAACAAACTAATTGAATTTTTATATATTAGTGGAGATATGTCGGATCGTAACGTTACCATTACCAAAAAAGTTTGGCTTCCCTCGTCTTTCTAATGTTTGACCCAAAAATAATGGTTTAAGTCTATGAAAAGACCATACGAGTATGTACATTGTCCGAAATTGCTAGTACGAGTAATAGTTTAAAACTCGCATTATGAGGGTTTCATATACATAAGATTAAACCCTTAGCAGAATATAATATTTCTATTTCTATTAAATTATATACAA
>JAYKKI010000011.1:21755000-22042500 GCA_039881145.1 Druceiella hillmani
GAACGGGGCCGCATACCATGGTATGCAAAAGGCCTACGCTGGGGGTATACCCTGCATCGCCGGCGCCTCTAAGTTTACTGCGCCCGTTCATATTGATGTCGGCGGTACCATCTACACATCGTCCCTGGAAACACTGACCAGGTATATGTTGCTTCAGTTTTCTTATTGAAATTATGTAACCTGTATATATAAGTAACCTGCAGCTAGTGTTTGTGATAGTGGAAGCGAGTGATAATAGCGCGACTAATTGGACAATAGTCTCCCTAATTCAAGACACCATCATCTCGTTAGGGACATTTTCATGGTATACGAGCGTAATTTTGAAAGTTCTTAGAACTGGCCATTTATAATTATTATAATTATATAAATTATTTACAATACTTGTTTATAAAACACATTTTTCATTTTGTTATCCGGGATTTATATGCACAAATTACTCAAGAGCAAGCTACGTATAGTTGACCGTGAGAAAAGCAGGATTCTTTGAAGTTGATGTCGCAATGTCTTAAAGTTTGTCCCTGCGCTTTGTTAATTGTAAAACTATAGGTTAGTTTGATTGGAAATTGCAGTCTTTTAAATTGAAATTGCAGTTCAGTAGACATCAGTGGTATTCTAGGGAAAAATACCGTGTGTCCTTTGTCCTTGCCAGTCATAAGTTCGGCTTCGGTGATGTTATTCGATAGCTGTTTGACGGTCATCCTTGTTCCATTATATGGTTTTGGTAAGTTGAGATTTCTGAGTAGTATGATCGGAGATCCAATTTTCAATTGAAGGCAGTATAATGGCATTCCTGGTACTTCCAAAGAGTTTAAAAATTCTGTAGGGAAGACACTTTCTTCAAAGTTTACCATCGTGTCGATTGATTTGTATATTCTCTCTTCACCGTGAATTTTCTTTTGAATATTAAAGATATCGTAGATAATATTATTTTTATTTGCCGAAATAGCCCTCGGAAACATGGTCGATGAGTTCATTCTCAGAAGTGGCTTTGTTGCAGAAATCACTATTGAGTTCAATGAGATTGGTCATCTAGTAGGATATGTGCCTTCGCCTATTTGTAAAAGTTTTTAAGCAAAATGTGCTGTTGTTTCGTCTTTCGATAGTTCAACTCTCATGCTTTTGTTAGTCGCAGTATTTGTATGTGTGGCCAGAGATGTGATTTTTAAGCATGCATTGACTTCGTCTGTTGTTGACTTGGGGATAACTGGAAATGTTTGTTGAAAATTTCTTGAGAGTATGAGTAGAGCTACTCTCATCACTTCAGAGTTTCCTTGCAAGTCTTGTAATATTGTGTCAAAGCCTTCGAGTTATATTTTACGTGCCATTGTGCGTTCATCCCAGAAGATAACTTTGGTTTTTTTTGATAAGTGCACCCCGTCTTGAGATTTTACATACTGGGAATTGTTCTTCGGGTATTTATATATATATATATATATATATATATATATATATATATATATATATATATATATATATATATTGTCAATACAAGTGCGATGTGTTGTTTAGCATGTATTTCTACCAATAATCGATTTATTAGAAACGTTTTCCCGGAGTCTTCTGGTGCGTCCAAGTAAATAATTCCGCCAGTGTTGTTGTTGATCTGGTTCATGATAATGTCGTAAACTCTTTTGTTTGTCATTGGGAAGTAGTTTGTTGTGAGCAATGTATTAAAAGAGTTCGTTGGTGTTGTAGCTTTTTTCCTTTGTGATTTCGAAGTTTAACTCACTGAAAGCATCTTGTCATGGTACTGGCATCCCAAGTTGTACTAAATCTTTTTATTGCTAAACATTTATCTTCTAGGCGAATGAGTGTTTCATTCAAGATGTCATCGTAGAATTCATTGACCAGTTCTGGATGACCTTGTCGGATTTGGTACAGTATGTTATCACTTATACTCTCTTTGAAGGAGTCCCATTGCTGTTTTGGATTTGATGGGTTACATGTTGTTAGTATTATGGCGAATAAGTCTCTGATTTATTCAGCTGAAGCAGTGAGTGAGGCTCCTTGTAATGTTAATTCCCAGTGGTTGTCATTTTCCAATAGTTCTAAGAGTTGCCATACTTCTCTGTGCGTCTGGCATAGGTAACCGTCAACAGTTTTTAGATCCGTGAAACTTGTTGGTCTCCGTATTTCGTGTAGCAACATCTGGAGATGGAAACATTCGGGTAGTTTGGATGTACGGTGTTTACTCGGCCTAGTGCGTTTGTTTTCATGATTCCTGCATGATTCTCTATTGGAATTCCTTGTTTTTGTCGTTGAAAGATTTTTCTTGTTGTGCTCCACGTATAATAGGTATGGATGTCGACATATAGTATTGTTTTTGGGAATGGATTCGTTTCGCACAGTTGGTAAAAAGCTGTTAATGTTGTGTTCTTAGGTAGTTTGCTTGCAATTTTTCTGGTGGTGTCCTTTGTGAAGTAAACTCTCTGTTTATTCTTCAAATGAACTGCTAGATAGTCACAGTTGGTTCGTGTTCGTGTATGGGATAAACGAAAATCCGCCACTCTGCATCGCTACTGTTGATGCATCTTCCCATTTGGTACATGAGCATCTCGTTATTTCTGTTTTGTTGTTCGCAGTCTTTGGCTATTTGAAATACTGCCATGTCACTGTCTTTGCTCACTTAAATACATATTTAATTGATTTTACTGAATTGCAGTATTCTACGTTTATGTGTGCTTGGAACATTTTAAAAAGTAGTGGGTTATATGGTACTACTTATTGATTATCTATTTCCAGTTCGTCTCTACCTCGTATTCGTATTTTTGCTATGGAGCCACCTTTTTTGGGTTATCTACTTCTGTATTTGGGATAGCCATCATCTTCGGTTTATGTGTCGTCAAAGTATGGTTTTAGGTATGTTTTTGTACATTTTCTGTTACTCATACTTGGCAAATAGGGGTTTAATGGCCCGCATGATCCATGAATTATATTTTTCGCATAACTATGTCGCATAGCTCCGGAGCTTCTTGTGGATTGGGAAATTCAGCTTGGATGATTTTGTCGATCCGTGGGATGAATTCTGTCGTGTAGCCATATGAGATTATGTGAGTGAGTCAGTCCTCGTTTTTGCCATTCGACTGTATATCAAGCATCAAGTGGTTCTAAAGATGTGTTATTTTGTGATGACTTCAATAAACTCGGGCTATTATGTCGTATTGATCCATGGGGGCTTGTCCCTATCTTAGCTGTTCTTTGATTTCTAGCCACGATGAGTTGTATGTGAATATTCCAAAAAGTCAGGTCATTCATATTTTCTTATGAATGTAAGGTGAGGGTAACATTACCATTGTTTCAATGTTATTAAAAATATTTACGTCATTTATGATCGTGTATTGAAGTTGGATCTATTCTTCCATGCGTAGTTTCTTATGATTCAGTCTTATGTAAAGCATCCGTTCCACTTCTATTTTTGCATACATATCTACCAGAAATTGTTGGAATAAACGGCGAATGTTGAGAATGTGATAGTATGTTTTATTGCCTCCGATCATTAAGCGGTAAGCATAGAACTTCTTGGAAGTGACTTTTTTGTTTATTTCTACTCCTGTTCCGGGTGGGATTAGTTTCGCATTAAAATTATATTCGTCCTCTCCGTGCAGAAATATTAATGGATATTGGCGGGCGTCATATGAATAGTGTGCATCTGCAATGCGTTGTAGTACTTCTCTTCTTCGTTGTACAATATGTCACCACTTGTGTTTTCATTGTCCACAATTACCATGGCGACTTCGTCTATCTGGGGTGCATTAATTCGACAGATTCTCCAGGTGGTCTCTTGTTGGCTCGAATTATAACTTTGTAGTCATCAGAAATCATTCGGCCTAGTGCTGTTTTGAATATATGTATACGTTGATTGTATTTGTATAAGATCCTCTGTACATCTTGAATTATTTCCCGTCTCAATCCGCTGATATTCGTGCATCGTTGATCAATTTCTATTTCTTCATTTCCCATTTTTCATACTTGCAGAAATGTATAGCCTTCATTGGGTAGTACTAGTAATGATCCTATTTTGTGATAGATTTGTTTTGAATGTTGTTTGTTTTGATGGAAAAACATAATCGATTTCATCTCTGTTAGTATTTATCGAAGTGACACCGGAAGAAGTCATTTGGAAGCAGGCGTTGTACGCTTTTATATTTTGAAGAAAGTGTTTTGATTCTGAAGTTTCCCCAGTCATGTAATGTAGAAATTCCTGCGGAGATGCTTCTAGTGGTAGTAACTGAATTTTTCCATTCATGCAACATTCATGATTCCTGTTATTTCTGTACTGAATTTTTTCGCGTTGCAAAAGTGGCAGATGTTTTCCATTTTTCCGATTATGACGTGTTTGTGTTTGTTATATTCTTTCATCGGGTCGTAGTGGAATGCTTCCTTTGTTAGGTTATACTGTTTACTTGTCTTCGTCAGCGCTTCTCGTAGGGTGATATTTACATGGGTGGCTTGCGTTCGCAGTCTTTTATTATAAGATTGTGCCGCAATTCTTGATTCTTCAATTCATTCATTTTGTTGTTCTTCGGTATCTCTGCTTCTCACGATGCTCATTCTCGTTTGTCAGGAACGTAAACGTCCTTCGCGCTCTTCGACTGTGCTCGCTCTTCGTTTTTTCGCTGTTCTTTTTGTTTTCGCCGAGATCGCCGAGAACTGGCAAGATTTCCTCCCCTCTCACGTTTGGGCATTGTATAAAATATAAATAAAATTAACTTTTTATTAAGAAATACACTAGGTAACACTTTTCACACTTTATTTTCGATTTACATTCTGTCAATGTATCACGATTATTCACACTTCACTGTTTGTTTTTATTTACTCACTGCACTTCACTGAAAAGAAACTGACGTTCTTACCCACGATCGATCTTACTTTATATACCCCTACAATATTCCAGAACATCCTACAACATTTGAGAGTGTTCTGGAAGATTTCACAGCGATCTGGGATATTCTGGGATGGTCCCGAACGTTCTAGACTATTTCCGTTCTAGACTATTTCCATTCCACAACATTCCAAAATGTTTCGGGATGTTCTGGAATGTTCTCGAATACTCCCGAATGTTCCGAAAGGTGGCGATAATTTTAGTGCCCAAATTTTTCGTGTATATATATATATATATATATATATATATATATATATATATATATATATATTATAATCTGTTTCTACTTTATAATTAATTACCTCTTTTTTAATACCTATATTTTATTTTGTCCCACCCAAAATGAAATAATATAAGTGCAAGATTTACATTTTAATGTCATTTCTTATTAACAACTTTTATGTATTTAGACTGCAAAATTGTTTTCGGAGTTCGAAGTGTCTATTTATATTTCGTTCAATCATTCTTCGCCAAAGTAAAATAAGGTTAAAAGGCTTTCATTCTACGGTTATTATTTTTCACCAGCACAAATTAATTTAAAAATAAGAAAGCTTATATATTTTATTGCATGCACGTTAATACTCATTTAATATATTGTTTGTTGCTAATTAATTGTTCATTAAACTTATCCATGTAATTTAGAAAATCCTACAGATAATAAAAAAATAAAGGTCTTCAGAAAATCATAAAATAAAGGTCTGTCTACAGATACAAGCTTCACTATTATTATTACAATATTTGCGACTTCGTTCGCGTGAAAATTTAAAATAAAATATTTGTTTACTATAAGACCAAAACACGTGACGCCATTTATGACCAAATGTTAAATTACCATATCGTACTTTTGGTTATTACCAAAGATCCAGAAGAATTAAACAGTGAAAACTTTATCCAAATCCCTCCCGCGTGATGCGCGAATAAATAAACAAACACATAGACAAAGTTGCAATAATTTTAAAGAAAATATTTTTGTATTCACTACTTTTATAATGATTCCTTAAATCAGTTTTTCAATATTACCTATGTGCCAATTCTACAGTTTTCTTATATTTTTGCTGTTTTATTAGATATATACAAAAAAGAAATAACCACATGTATACAGCCTAATACTAAACTTATCGAAGTAATTAAATCACAATTATTGACAAAAGATATAATTTTAAACAAATTTACAAAAGTAAGTTTATATCGAATATAAATAATATAAACAATTTAATGAGCGGAAGACGTCCGACAACGAGTTCTGCCCTCACGCGACTGCCTAGATTCAGGTTGCGTATTCGAGCACTTATCCACTCCTGCACCACTTCACTTTTTACCACTGGCCACGCTCATGTCGGGTGGATAACTTCATTGCATGATATAAAATACATGTAGGCGTTTTGACGCACTATATATTTACGTAATTATTATAGATCAAGCAGTTAGGCATTTCTGTTTTGTTAATATACTAATGCTAGTGTAAATACATTTTTAAAGCATTAAATTCGTATATCTTCTGATTTAGTGAACTGATGTGAGGAAATAAAAATTAAATTTTACTTCAAGTTGACTCCTATGGTTTTCCAAAAGACTCCATCCGGATTGTCAGTAATTTTTACGTGATACGTAAAAATAAACAAACATTCAAACAGATAAACATTATATCATGTTTTCTTTATCTCAAAAGTTATTTTTGTGCAAGTATTTTCAATGTACAGACATGCAAAATTTATATTTTTTATATGTGTACGTTATAAATGTGAAAGTGAATTTCATTGTTTATCTGTTTGCCTCATTTTCACACGTCACTTCTCAACTGATTTTTATGAAATTTTCTGCACATATGGTCTTTGTTCGGAATTTGAAAATAGAGTCCCTATATATTGCTTTACTTTTTAGCCCGTAATGGGACCTAATTTTTTTGGTATTTAAAAAAGTTAGGGACGAGAATATAAATAGTATATAAATATTATTTTAATGCAAATAGTGTTTAAATTACCCCATCATTTTTTCGTTTTATTTTTTTACGCAAGCAAAGATGCGTATCAAAACTAGTCTATAAACCATTGTTAAAAATGTAATATTTTCATTAACTGTTTTGAGACGTAAATAAGTGTTACAATACAGTCGTTTTTCGAAAACGTTATGATGAATTAATAACAAGTTTAATTGATAGCTAATCGCTATGTTGAATTACGAAGGCGTAGCTCTATTTTCGTAGCAAAGTCAAACAAACTCGCATTAGAACTGCAGAAATTTAACAAAATCCAGCTTTGATTAAATCGACTAAAATTATTATTTCGAAAAAATAGGTTCTAATGTTTTTCCAAAAAAATAAACATCACATTTCTTATATCCTATTAATGTGCTAGTCACTTATGACTCATTTATTATATTTTTACTTATTTTAACGATACACATAAAACAAAAAGTATAGTTATATTAACATTTGATTTAATTAACAAGTCGCGAAATTAGTATAATAAATAATAGTAATATATCACAATAACTGTACCAAATTAGCAACTTCCAAATTATAGGAGTAGAATCATTTTGACTTTCGAGTGAGGAATTATATTAGTTTGTCGATAAGTTCTAAACGAAAAAGTATCTAATTATATCTAAGCTCTAGCTAAAGAGAGCCTGAATATAAAGGCGTCTATATCTGGGATTAAATGAGCTCCATCCAATACACTATTACAACGACTGCACAGGCAAACGACAATTGGTACTTCAAATGTTTCAAAACAATACAATATTTTTGACTTTGTTTAGAAAAGGGAAGGAGTGCTACTACGCTGGAAATATTTTTAGTAGGTCTTGATAAATTGAAAAATTGAAAATTTTATTGAAAAGCGGAGTCTATGAAATTACAATCCTTTTTTAAATACAAGAAAGCTTGTCTCTGAGTCATTATTACGATTTCTTCGAGAACTTTGATAGTACGCACCTATACAACGACTGCCTAAAGGGAAAGGCCCTTGATAAATTAAATAACTGTGTCAGAGGCAAAAAACGCTGTTGGGGTTCTTAACCGCCAAGTAAAGGCAGACATGACCCCAGGCGAATGAGCCGGCTCAGTCGCCATAGGCACTGAATATAACCATCCGACTATCTGACCATTGTTTCTTAAATAACCACAAAATTCGAATTGTGTACGAATATGTCTATGTTAAATTATACCGGCCATTATAATTGAGAGTGAAATTACCTCAACACCTACAAGTGCATCGATTTTTTTTTATTACTAAAGTATTTCAGCAAAATAACGTCGATGGTCTTGAACTATATGTACATTCGCTCAATGCCACACTGTTAAAACTATAATAAAAATAATTAATATGCCCTATTGAGTTGTGTATTCAAAAAAAGAAACCTGTAAGAAATCTTCAAATTAGCATTTCTAAACTTCTTTCAATTTTGAAAACTCTGATATTTTCAATTTTAATCTCTAGACGGAGAAACGTTACTCTTATGACTGTCATCTTAAATATTAATGTTGTTTTTAGTGTTCCGGATCGAGATTATAAAAGGGAACTCTTATGGAAATACTTCGGTGTCCGTCTGTCTGTCTTCCACAGATATTTCTTCTTAGATTTGACGTAGAAATTTGAAATTTGACATAGGTTATGTAAGTTCAAGATCTTTATATGTGGGGATCAAATTAAATCATATTAAAGCACAAATTTACAAATGCGTGATTTGTTTTTTTTCCTGGATTTTTTTTGAACTTTTCCGAAAAAGCGATTTAAAATCGCCGAGTCCCATTATATGTGCGAAAACATCGCTTAAAGACTATGAAAACATTTACGAATATTGGAAATAAAATGTCGAGCGAGTCAAAATTACGACATTTGCATTACCTCCGCTTTTTTGTGTGAAAAGAAAGTTCAGCGACAAACTTCTAACTTCTCATTTGCATCAAAATGGTTTCAAATTATAAAACATGATTTAGGTATCAATTACGAAACACTTCCTAATAAAGAATATTCGATTTGATTCAATTAGAAATGTTTTTTTTATGTAAGGGACAGCAGTGTTACAAATTAGGAATAGACGTCATGAAGAACATTATAAAAATCCAGCTCCTTGGTCCCAATAGTTGAAACTGACAAAAAAGTATTGCCACTTCTATCTCCTTGCTACTTCCATTTCCTTCTATTTCTCGTAGTTAGGGTGGTTAGGTAAAGATTGAGATATGAATTAATTGAGATTTTAAGTAAAATAAGGAGATAATATTGAATGAAAAATTAAATAATTTCTCAAGTATGCTTTGGTTTGATTATTTGTAACTTTTTATTTGACTCTTTATTGTATTTTCGGTTAAAAACAGAATATGATATATATATATATATATATATATATATATATATATATATAAATAAAAATATATATAAATATATACCTATATATTAAAGTCGAATTACGGCCTTCTACCTAATAAACTTTGTGAAATAGATCTGCTAACAAAATGTCTAATTATGACAAATTGTATGGTTAAAAAAAATCTTTGTTTTGAGAAAGACATAACAATCAAAGACTATTTTAAAAGATACTACTTATACCCATGACGAGGGTTTTTTCAGCGCCCCTTTACATAAACATTGTCAAACCCTTCTTTTGGCAAGTTAAGTGCTGTTGTTGTGTTTATATATATTGAACGTATTTCATTGCCATTGTAATAAAAATATTAACAGTCGCCGCTTTGATTTCGTTTGAATAGATAGAGCATCAATTGAAGAATAAGTTAAAAGGATTCTTCCTTTTCAATAAAATACTTCTAGAGCCATTGCTGAAGAAACCCACAAAACGTATCTCCTTTCATGTCTTCAAAACTGCTAAGTTCTGAAAAAGTAGGTTTACTGAAAGTTTACCTAAATTTTATTAGAAATTCTTAAGATATTCTTAAGATTATTCTTAAGATATTTTTGCGCCTGCAGAAGATGTTACTATACGGTAATAATAATAGAGGTAATACGGTAATAATAATATCAAGATTCATAAATAATTCCTATACTGAAGAAACCTATGTTTTATCTTTTATATGTTCCTAAGTACACAATCTCGTAAATGTTCCTTGTTCTATCCACACCTAAGGTCTTTTTTTGGGTTCCGTAACCGAACTAGGAACCCTTATAACTTCGCCATATCCCTCTGTCCGTTCGTCTGTCTATCACAGTCATATTACTCGCAGACTATTAAGGCTATAATGCTGAAATTAGGCATGATTGGCGATCTTTAATAGAAATTCTGATTCTGATTTGGTGGAAAATAGAGTATGGTAGGTAGGGATGGACATTTTCTGTCAATAGTATAATAGTATAGACAAAATAGACAGTGAATAGATGTATGGACACTAATATAGACAATGAAATAATTTTAGCCGCATAGAATCGAAGAGATGGCATGAAAAATTGAAGTCTGTACCGTAAAAAAATAATTTTGTGACAGTAGGTAGCCGTTGGCTGACCTCTAATGAGATTATATTAATAGCCAAAAAATTAATTAATTTGTTTGATAAAGTTCGTATTGAGTTGTTGAGTGTGAAAGTAGAACATACAGTTAAATTAGGATTATTATTTTAAATTTTTGTTCCAGATTCCCGGAATCTCGCCTCGCGAAGATGTTTAACGGCAACATCCCGATAGTTCTGGATTCGCTGAAACAGCACTATTTCATCGATCGCGACGGGGAGATGTTCCGACACATTCTCAATTATATGAGGAACTCCCGTTTGCTCATACCCGAGTCATTCGTCGATGTGGACCTCTTAATTGAAGAGGCTAAATATTTTGATTTGATACGTACGTTTTACATTTTAATCACGAAGCTCCTTATTATCCTGTTTGTGTAATTTTTTTGGAAATTTTTTTGGAGATGCCTCATCTAATAAATTTTTTTTATTATTTTCATCATAAACTGTGTCTGCTATTGAAATCTGAGCTCAGAAACAATTAATGATAAATATGTTTTTGAAAATGCTTGTTATAAGCATATTATAATAGTATTTATTCGCCGAAGGTGGGATAGTATAAATAATGATACCTTGCATGGATAATAATTATTCATTCAGAAATTATTTTTAATTTTAATACTTTTATTAAAAAAATATCATTACTATGTTCTTCGGTTATGTACCGAAACTATAAGTATTTACATGAAAACACATGATATAGACTCGAGGATATACATACATAGTGCCTTTACCGTGAACATTGTTTTGACAGTTTTAATTAACCTCCTGTCAATTGTTATATAATCCAAATCACGTGTAGGTTTATATAGTCTTACACCGACCGCATAAATAACATCATAATTCGTACAGCTTATCCAGAGTCATGTCATGGGGCAATGCGAATTGTTTAATGGTAAATAAAATGCGAAATCTTTTATGTGTATTTTGTTCCAAACAATGTTATTTGTTAATAATTCGTCCCCAGTATTTGTGTCTCAACAAACTCTATATTTGTCCACTGCGAAATCCAACGCAATATCCTGTAAGTTGTTCGAATTGTTTCCGGCTTACTCTTTGCTACCGCGAGCGAGTTCTTTTAATCAGAAACGTCTAGGTGCTCGACCCAATAGCAAGAGTGTACGGCGTAAAATAAATTTTGTTGTCGATTGAAATATTTGAGCATGTTCAATTACTTTCTCATATTTATTGCAACTAAAATGCACTTGTACGTGATAATTATAATCATCTGACATCGAATGCATTATTTTAATATGTATGTGTGAGATTTACTCTACACTCCCCTGTACCTATTCAATGTTATCTATATTTGATGATTAAATTTTTGGTGACAATATATTAAACGGTTCCTAGTAAAGGAACATATGAAATTCGATTTAGAAAGCAATATAAATTAAATTTCAGCTATGGTGCATCAGCTCGAAATCCTGAAGATCGAGCGCCAACGCCGCGCTAATGGGAGTCGGAACGCGACCGGGCCCAAACACTTTCAGTGCATCACGCTTCACATCAACCCCGATTTAGGCGAGCGTCTGCTGCTGACGGGCGAGAAGATTCTAATCGATGAGGTCTTCCCGGAGGCCAAGCAGGTCGTGATCGAGCCGAAGAACAACGTCACATGGAGTCCGGACGGGCGTTACGTGGTGAGGTTCCCGCTAAACGGATACTGCAAGCCGACTTCCGTTCAGGCGATCTCTCGTCTGCTGAATGCCGGCTACGAGATGTTGGCTGCTACCGGCGGAGGTGATGGAACCGATCAATTCTGCGACTACGTTTTTGCCAAAACCGAGCCTCGAGCTTCGCGTCTACCTGATCTGCGCGAGCTGCTATCACTGCTGCCGGGTGGTCGCATTATATTCTGAGATAAAGGAAGCGCGTACTCTCCTAGATTCTTTCACTATTTCGATTTTTGAATGGGGCCCATTTAACATTTAGTTCGCATTCCTTTTATTAGTAGGCCCCTAGTAGTTTGAAATTCATGTGTACACTTTAATAGCAGAACTAAAATATTATGTTCTGTTCTACCTACGTTTGTAGTATTTTATTGATGTTGTAATTATATATCACTTTATGCGTGTTTATATGTTGTTATTTGTTTTGGATTAACTTAAAAATATATATAAATTATTATTAAAAGGTTTTGTTAAAGTTTTTTTGTTAATTAGTGTACGCATTTTAATCACACTTTGTTTATGATTGTTCGTCCAATATGTTCTATGTTAGCTTGGAAATTTAGTGTATGGTGAATCGAATTAGACACCGAGTTTAGAAATATATGCATAAATAAAAATATTTATAAAGTCTTATGAATAACTGCGCATTTCGAATGAATTTATAATAATAACAGAAAAAGTTAAAATAGTACATTATTCATTATTATTTTTTAAATATTAATGTATTATTCGTTAATTTCGTTCTTATTATAGTTCAAAAGTATATAATAAATATATGAAATTATTCATTATTTACTTATACTTATCAAATGAACACTGTTGATTCCAAATTCAGACGACAGAGAGTGTTTTTTCCTCGCACTCGTTGCTTTATTATCGTCATCCAGTTCCATAACTGAGTCCAAACCGTAAATTTACATATTACCGCAAAATAATAAGTATCATTTTAAAAAGTTCACATTTGATAATAATACTGTCGACTGCAACAAGGGCAAAACACATACATAGTTCAGTAAATAGTACTTTTTTGGAGTAATTACACCAAATAACTTCATTTTTGACAATCAGAGTCGCATTCGACGACTTTTAAAAAAACTGTCAAAAAATCGAATTAAAGTAAAAGTATATAACGAACTTATATTTTATTGAAATATTGAAAGTGTAATATATTAGACTATATACATACGTTTAAGTTTCATTCGATATGTCGTCGTCGGGATGTGTTGGATTGATCACAAGGCATACGGCCTTTGAGGGACGGCGCATTGGTTTCGACTCCCGGCCGCTCATCGAGCGGGGATGGACAGGTGTTTTGGTTGGCTGTAAGAGATTGCTCCCGTAGCAACAAGTCCGCCATATGTGTCAACAGTAAAGTACATAAGTAAATAAATGTATATTGCCCAATGGGAAAAAATTTAAAGAAAGTTATCTTTTACATCATTGTAGGAAAGTAATACTAAACACAGGTTTAATAAGAATTTATCAAAACGATATTAATCTTGTCATTCTGTTGCCGTCTTGGGCGATTATAACTTTTGAAAATGTGTTATTTAAAAGTAAAGCACATTTTCAAAATAGGAAAACCATGCAATAGAAGAAAAAACAAAATTTAAATAATACTATTTTCTTAATATTTATTTTTTGTTTTTTTTACCTATATTTCAGTGCGAATACTATAGATTGAGATCTGTAGCAAAAAAGAGATTTACTACACTATTAAGCTTTGTGGAATGCGTGAAACTAATAATTGTGTGGCAAAATAAGACAAAAATACCACACATTTTTGGACGAAGAGCCAACAAAACCATACAGTCATTGCGGACATTATTATTAGCATACATTTAGTTAAATTTTTCTACTATATACCACTAAGTAATTTTTAGATTCATCTTTTTTCAAGTTTTCGACTATTCCATATTTGATTGAACTTTACAGCGTTTCAAGGGATTACGTTAAATCGAATTACATAAATTTACCTGTTATCGAAAGCATACAGTAATAAAGAAAATATAGTCATATACATTACTTTATTTGAATTGTATTCATGTAACTAGTGCACATGCAACAGTAAAATCATTCAAAACTCTGTGCCCGAAAATCAACTTTTTTTCAATCAAACAAAATAATCCGCATTTGGAATACAATTTATCATTAACACTAAATACATACGTCTGTTTTCAGGAACGCACCCCCACAAGCGGTTCCCAATATAAAGTGTAACACACACAACACGCACGTATCTACCTCACGTCGATATGCGTACAGATGAGAACGCGCTATTTCTATAGGCCGGAACGTATTAACAATTTACCTTGAGGCGAATCCTGTGTTGCTTTACTGTCTGCAGGCTATTTACGATCCTTTTGTGTTCTACTTTCTCATTACGAGAACACCTCGCCGACCCTATGTAGACCTTCAGCTCCAGGGCATTACCGTTATTAAATATATATACACACACACACATATACATGTATATATATATATATATATATATATATATATATATATATAAATGATATAGAAATTATATGGAAATATAGTTTCTATATCACTTTTGAATTATTCAAAAATATTACAACACATAACGATGACACATTTCAATAAGTTTATTCTCTTAGCTAATTTTGATATAATTAAGCTTTAGATGTCAGCATGGCAAAAGATGATGCGTGCGCAGGAAGAGCGGGAGTTTTCAAACAAATTAGGGCATAAAATCCATTTAACAATAGGAAATCAAGTTTCACCAAAGAAACTCTTACTCTGCAACGCAGTCAGCCTACCCAACAGAAAATTAGTAGGAAATAGAAATGGGAAGTAACCATGTCGTCTCGTCTGCAAACATCAAAGGAAATTTTTTTGGACACGTTCAACCATGGGACTGTGTTTGATTCCATGTGAACTCTAAATAATAGAGTTGGCTACTAACTTACTTCGCACTAAAGTCACATTTATTATGTTAATTGAGGAAACACATCGGAAGTTACCCAAAATAAATCCAAACTTTCTGAATGATTTTTTTTACATCCGACACATTATTATTAGAATCAAACAATGTTTATATATTTGTAAGCAATTTACAAATATGAAAGGTGATAAAAAATTGCGATTGATAAAGGACAAAAATAAAAGTCTGTCTTGGAGTGGAGTGATTTTTTTAGGGAAATAAATTATCGTAAACAACTTATTCATAAGTTACTATATAAAGACTTTATACCATATTATTTATATAAGATATTACATAAAGATAGTTTGACGTGCAAACTAACCTGTAGATATAATTGGCGTACAATGATCCGAAACTCAAGATAAAGATTATATTTTTTCGTAATTAAATAATTAAAACCCCTAGAAGGTCTTTTTTTATAATCTAAACCCTTTTTGAGCATATAGCGCGTACGGAGGAGTGTCAGAGTGATAGTATCTTTTAAAATCGGTCAAAATTCGACCATACGTACTTACCTAATCACTTTAGAGTAGGAGTAGGAGAGAGCAAGTCATTTCAGATTGCTGGTAAACATTTGCTTTTGCAACAGGCATATATTGAGCAAGCTGCATTTAACTATCACGTAAAACACAGATACTACTAATAAAATACAGATACACTATTACAAAAAGTAAAAAATTAACGCTTCTTCACCTTGACATACACTCCAAAGACTATTGAAACTCATTCAGTCAAGCTGAAATTTTAAATTTCTTTGGCGACAATCTCTACTCCGTGCGAATGTTTAACCACGGGCTATTATGTGTTTGACATTGACAGTATGAACGTAAATAATGAATATTTTATTGTTAAACGTAAACAATGCACCTTTTAATGTATTTGTAATATATCATGTAACGTATTTGTAACACACATTATATATAAATTCTAGCTTTTTGCACTCCTTCTCCATATAAACTCCGTGCACGCAATTTGCTTAAAAAGCGGTACAAAGTTTTTTCTTCACGTATTAATATATCGATTAGATATTAAAACCTAGAATGTTTTCGTATTTTACAAACCTATAGTTTTAAAATTAAAGATCATGGGACACATTGCATGTAACATTAAAAATTAATATTACGCAAACCCTCGTTTTAAAAAATTACAAATAAACGCCAAATGCCAATAGAACTCGCACAGGAAAATTTCCTTATTCACGACATTATGATTTGCATTGCTAAACTTACCACATTATAATATACTTATCTACATGATTTTGATCTAGAAATGAAGGAATTAAGGAACTGAAATAAGTTCGCAAAATTATTGTAAATTTCTTTTAATTTATACAAGATCTTTTATCAATATGAATTATTTCAGTTGTCTCTACTGGTAAATGTCGGAATGGAGAGGTAGAGTGTAAATATTTATTCAAATATTTTTGAATAAATACCACTCTACCTTGGCTTGGAATATGTAAAAAACTTGATACTCTCTCATAAGACCTTGTTAATCTATTTTTCAACTTTAACACCCCTCCTCTAACTTTTGGGATGACATTTTAAAATAAAAATTAAAATATTTTCATAATACTTTTCATAAATTATTTTATATTATTCTGCATCCAGCAGAGAAGAGCTAGCACATTCTACAGCTGTGTTAAATTCCAAGCCGATAGAGCTAGTTGCTAAGAAAAATAACTAATACTTACAAACAGACAAACGCCGAAATCTCACTTGAAATTTTTTTTCTACTTTTTAGGCAAAAATAAAAAAATTTTAAATATACCTCATACAAAAAGATACGCGAAAAGAAATTTGTTCTCACTTTACGTGTATGCCCCATACACGTAAAGTGGGACCTTTCCATACATTAAAATTTGTTTTGTTACATAGTATGTGAGATCTCTATATGAAGCATCTGCTTATAATTTTGTGCATATAGGATGAAAATTATTAGAAAACCGGAAGCTTTAATAGAGGGATATTTGGAAGGATGGACGGATATGACAAAATTATATAGGTTCATTTTTTCATTACGGATATCTGAAAAGGAGGAAATATAATTGAGTCACCTTTTTATGTATTTTCTAAGCCATTTTGAGTGAACTAAAAATTTCAATTTAATATTGTGAATAATTATTTCAATAATTCAATTTCTTAAATATCGCTCTATTGTTAATGGTTATTTTTCATACATAACATGACATGCAGCAAGGCATTTGCTAATTGTACATTGAACATAGATCGGGAATAACATGGATATATATTAAATATAGCTCTATAAATTCAAATGTTGTCGTGCGGTCACTGCTACATTAGTGTATTTTCCATAAAAAGACCCCTAAAAGAAGAATGAGTACACAGCCCTAAAGTTATTACACCTACCCATATTGAACATCAAGGTTTTGTAAAGTTTGACAGACCATTGAATAAATTTTGGTACAATTGTGTAAAATTGTCTTCATTTTCGTTATATACTAAGAAAGAAAAATATATTATGTAAACTTTCTTCGTTATAGTTCTATTTTTATTAGTATTTTAAGGATACTCAGAGTTTGAAATATACCTTTTTTATATGTAAGTTGTTTTTCTTATTTCGAATGTCTTTCTCTTTTCTTCCATGATGGAAAACTTCTTACCGCATCTGTTATGGGGAGAATCAATATTAAAGTCTATATTGTGATTTTACGCACACCACATAAATCTTAATAATTTTAAAATTATAATGTATATCCAAATAATCACTACATTGTTTAAAAGAACAAGGACCAAGCAATTTATAAAAATGATAAAATATAGCACTAATATAATAGTAGCAAAAATTAAAGAACTTATATATATATATGTATATATATATATAAATATATATATATATATATATATATATATATATATATATATATATATTCAGTAGCAAATGTTATTTGCACAAATTTTTCTTAACCTTTCAAAAATACAAAGAAAGTTAACGTCTATTGGAAATACTTATAAAACGAAAGAAGCATAGATGAGGAATCTAAAAATGCCTTTATAATAACATGAGAATAAATGCAGTGGATATGAAGTCGTCAACAAGTGGAAGCGAGCACCAGTTTTGTGAAAGCCGTAATGCGTGACGAGAGTCCAGCGGGTCACGACGGGTGTTGACTGTGAGATAGAACCGATATTCCAATTCGTGCTAGTGCCAATCCATACTCATCCACAGACACCACTCAACTATATCAAAACGCTTCTTTTTGCCTAATGTACTGATAAACAGCTCATGTCAGAACTATAATTAATAATTATTAGCCGCTCGATTCAAAGGAATCATTTCGTTTAATCGAAAACTTTAATATAGGCGAGTAAAGATTGACTAAAACAGTATTTGAACAAGATCAAACTCGTGTTGACCACAATAATATGTAACTATTATTCGTATTATTGTCCTATTTGCAAAAAAAAATTACAAATTGTACAAAATTAAGAGATTTACGAATTTCGTTGCGCTCAGCTTTTTCTTATTGACCTCACAAACACCCCGGTCTTGCAATATCGCCTGGTAAGATGTCTTCCGCCAAAAAGTTCATCGGTACTATCTACTCTGATTTTTCCCTACTCAACTGCTGTCAATCGATAAGAAAGCATTGTGCACCTCTATAATTTGTATTAAGTAACATGAAAAAGAATTATATTGAATATATTTGGCGTTAATTTTGTAGAAATTCATTATTCACAATGAAATGAAACTACGTGATGTAGTATTATTTCTACTTTCTTTAAGTTCTTTAACACGACCTAGGATCTTTGCTAATAGCCCACCTGAAGATGTTGTAATACAACGAAACCTAGGTCGTGGTAAAGAACTTAAATAAAGTAGAAATAATACTACATCACGTAGTTTCATTTAATTGTGAAAGAAAACCGTGTCAAATCGGTCAAACCATTTTGGAGATAAATGGGAACCTTCGTTTGCAACAAAATATTGTAGCGGCCCCTGGTGAGCTAACATTATAACACCTATCTAAGAACCATCGCTGAATAGTCCCGAATATTTTGGAGAAAACCGTGTCAAATCGGTCAAACCGTTTGGGAGATAAATGGGAACATTCGTTGGCATCAAAATGTTTATTGCGTTGCCTCCTGGTGAGTAATCACCGTAACAACTGTTTAAGAATCATTGCCAATGAATCACAAACATTTTGCAGAAAACTGTATCTAAATCGGCCAAACTGTTGTGGAGATAATCATGTCATAATTTTTTAGAGATGCCGGGCGCGTGACATCAGAATTGCATAGTTTCAGCAGTTTTATAGGCGCTTCAATCTTATTAGTACGCTTTAAGTTAACGGCTCTAGTAAATGTTTACGTGAGTAATAAAAATAATGAAAGATATCTAAATAAATGTATAACTTTTCAACTACAGACAACGTCAGAAGGAATCCATTTATTTTTTTTTATTAATTTCCAATTCAATCTTGGAAATCTGTAAAACTAGAATTTGTTATTTCTTGAAGTATTTTTACAATTTAAGACAAAAAAATTATCATGTCATATTTAAAAAATTTGCTAATAATTTAAGTATGAGTTCAGTACAGCAAAAATACTAATTTTAGTGATTCTTTTAAGTGAAAGGATATACCTAAAAAATCATATAATTAAAAAGATAGGACTCAGCATTGCACAAACTGATTTTAAAAAAATTACTTACTTTATATTTCACTATTTTCACTTAAAATTTATAATTATATACTACACACTCAACAGACATTTAAATAGAAATATTTACAAATTAAATTTTACAAAATTTTAAAAAGATAAATAATTACGACTTTTAAATATTTAGCTACGGATATATCATTTTTTTAAACTATATTTTCGTGGATCCTGCTTAATTACTTTAAATTTCTTGTTTTTTTTTTGGTTGATAAACAGTGAAATTTTCATTGTTGCTAAAATGCATTTGTGCCTAATTACTAATTTATAATGAAAAACAAGTCATAAACTAAAGATTTAATAATATATTTTTAAGATTGGTCAAATGTTTTTGTTAATATTGAATGAGACAGATGTCACCTTTTCAAAAATTTGATAACTTTTTATTAATCTCTTATTTAACTTTTTTCTCTTATTATCACCATTCACATTTATATGTTTGTTGAATTTATAGTATCAAATTATAAATTTAAAGTGAAAATAATGAAAAAAATTGCAATATAAGAAATGAAGGAATTATTGTGAGTAATTCTTTTATCCAATTAATATTTCATAATAAAATAACCGCGACCGAGTCTATTTTTTAATTACGATGTGTTTATGTATATTCTTTCATTAAAATAACAGAGAAATTCGCATATTTACTAAACTGCACTAGTTCCAAAAGTAAACATGACAATACACGTAAGTAAATTATATTATCTATGACTATATTTAAAAGGCGCCTTTAGATATTTCCATTCCTGCTATGGCGAGCGCTGCGGTCGATTTCATTACCTCCACTCTGTGGTTTGCACCCGGCCACTACTATAAAAATTAGCTACACTAGCGTGTTTGTAGAAACTGCCCATTTTAGTTTGTTTTTCCTTAAAAAGTTAATTGTGAGACACGTTTGTGTCAAAGTCAATATCACTACAATATTATGAGTGAAAGAAATAGTGATGACATGAAAAAGTCTTTGCTTTGGAAAGAAAATGTATCTGATGCATTAATAAAGTAATTAATTAGAAATAATTCAGTAACGAAAAATAATTTTTATATTTTTATTGGTGCAAAGGAAAAGAGGCACTGCTACTGAGACTAAAGTAAAATTAATAACAGTGAAAAAGAAAGACTCATTAAAACAGCGTGACTTAATTTTTATGATTTATTCACAGTATAAAAGTTTTAAAGATCTAAAAAATAATTTTAGTTCGAATGAGACAATCATACATGTTGATTCGAATGAAAACTATATGTTAAAACAGTTCTCTGAAGTCCAGTCTATGCATTTCGGTGCGAGTAGACGTCCATTAACAAGTCGGTGAAAAGAATCGTTTTTCTCATGCATCACAAGCTAATGCACTCGCCACGATGTAGTTCCAGTATGGACCCAATTTAGGTCCATATTAAAGTTCATTTACAATAAAAATCCCACTCTTTACATTTCATTTTTTTCCGATTCACCTAGTAGCTAATATCGAAATAAATCACTATTTTGGATCCGAAAGGATTCCTGATGGCCTTGGTGGTGTCCTGAATAGGGCTGGAGATAGAATAGTAAACCAAGGGAGGACCTAGGAACCTCTCAAGATTTTTATGAATTTTTTAAAGAAAGTGCAAAATGTCGCAATATTTACCTAGTAATTTACCCAACTATAAAAATACAGCACATGTTCAAACTCAATGCGAGCTTAGATTAACTTCACAGATAAAACTATTACTTTATCTGAGATAACAGGTCGTCTTGAAAATATGCCTTTTTATGGCCAATATCAATGCAACAATTTTGTATAACTTCGAATTGTAGAATTCTAAATAAAAATATTATAGTAATGTAAATTTATTTTCAAAGATGTATAAAACAAAGTTTGAAACAAAAGCGTAGAATTTCATTTTAAACTTTTACGCTGGTACTAATTATAATCTCAAAAATTTAAGTTGTTGACTGAAGATTTTTTTAATTACGTTGATTTTCAAGAAAGTTATATAATTGATCTGCGACGTAACAAATAATATAAAAAGAAATGTAAATATATTCAGAATAATTTAAGACAGATACTAAAGGAAAATTAAAACGAAAATTAGTTTCTGAAAATCGCTGAACCAAAATGGGGTCCGGGACGCCCGTCAACGACCTGGAAATTAAGAATGATACGAGGACTAGAGGACTCCAACCAGAAGTTATACAACTACGCTTAGAGTAGAGAAATAGGATTAAGAGTGCCGACTCCACGAGAAATAGGACCTGATGGCACGGGAGAAGAGAAGACTAAACGAAAATTATTAAGAATGTTATTATAAATACCGTAATTAGCAAAAACTTCCAAATTACTAGAGATTATAATACTAATAATGATTTTAAGCATTGGTTTTTTAAAAAATATAAACATTTATGTTTTGTTATTGCTAAGAAAATATTATCTCCGTTATTACGTAGAGATTTAAAACATTTGTTTTGTCATAAACTATTGTCATTATTCATAAATGTAGGATAAACCAATTTCAACTAAAATATGTTTTGTTTCTTGTTGACAGTACATTTTACACAATTACCATTTATGTCGATTTTTATAGTATAATTATGGAGAAGTACATTACTATTTCGTTATATCAATCGAGATACAATTTTTTAATAAAAAAATTAAAAAGTCTAACTTGTATTTTATTTTTTTAGAATCTTTACCAGACCTTGCGTGTCCTTGCCGTTTCTCATTATATTTTTCTTATTTTTATAAACCTATACTAGTATAGATTAATGTCTTAAAGATATGAATGTTTATCAGTACACAAATTAGCATTTTCACTATTTTTTTAATTTGTTGTGTCCTTACCAGAACTTTACACTCATTACTACTTTTTTGAAGCAAATATCTTTGGATTTATACGTCATATGATGTTCACATTTAGATAGCTATAGTTCTTGTCTGAAAATTGATTAATTTTTATTAAAACAAACTTAGCTTTTCGTATGAAACTGGATAATTACAATTTTGGAAATATTCTCAGTGAGTTTTAAGTAAATCATTAGTATTCCGTCGCAATCCAGGATTATGCTTAAAATAGAACATATACAGACTTTTGAAACAGGATTCTTAAATTGTAACTCCGTTACGTTATAATCCCAATATCATATTTTAGGTTTTTCGATAAATCAGAATGCTAGACCATGTCACTATGAACTTAAAGAAGTTCATACTGACCTTGTTTACCATTCTAATTTTACACATTACATAAATGGCAGCATAATTTTGATAATGTTTAAAACTTTAAATGATTTCTACAACACAAATCCTGGTCTTGCAATTTAAGATGCACAAGACGATAGCACAAAAATATGGATCTAGTCTAGGAATTATTAGAATGGGATATTGTCAAGAGTTTTAACAAGAAGGAAGAAAATCAGGTATGTCACCAAAACAGTTATTGTGAAAGCATGTCTTTAAATAGAAGGATGCTAGCAATACTGTGAATAGGCAGTGAATACTTTCATTTAAGTCATTTAATGTTCTCGATAGGTACTGTACATTTTGTGTACATTATATCTATTCATAAAACAACATATTTACCAATTATAAAGGTACTCACTTGATAGTGACTAAAGGTACTCACTTGATAGTGCCTAAACTATGATTAGTTTAGGCAGGTATTAAAAAAATGTTTTAAAAAGCACTTTTACCACTAACATATTATTTATTTTAAGAAATGTTTCTACGTTTCTGTCTATCACAGCCGTTTTTCTCAGAAACCGCCCAGTGAGTTAATAATAAGGGTTTGAAAAATATTTTAACATAATTTTATGCAGTATTATTGAGATTTACTGAAAATTATGCAAAAAATATGTTCTGCTCTTTTTTCCGAATTTATGAAAAAAATAGAGTTTGTAGAAGCCTAAGCGAATATTGTAGGAAAACTATATATAATTTTTTAAATATGCAATATGTTTTAGCACTTGTGAAATGTATACTAGACAATGTATTTATGTTGTAAAAAGATTATATTTGTATATAGTTTAATAGAAATGCAATGTACCCTTAAATATTAAGTGTCTATATGTATACGGAACCCTCATAATTCAAATTCTACGCGTGTCTGGCAGTTTTTTATATTTAATACTTAACAATTTCTGTTTTTACCCATATTTATATAATTTTGGTGGCAAAAAAAATGTTAATTAGTCGATAAATAGTTTGTGCGGAACAAAAATATTTTAATTTTCCGAGAAATACATCATGAATGACCCTTGTTACTATTTAAAATACGATTTAATATAAGTTTTCTTTCAATTACGATAGCGAAACATTCACTTTAGCTAAAGTGTACTCATTTCAATCGGGTTTGATAACCACATTCAGAGTTTTAATAGTAAAGGCTGTCCAGTGGGAATTTTTTAATTTTGAAATTAAATAAAAATAAACGTTTAGAACATTTATTTTATTTTTAAAATGTAACATAGGCTTGCGGATTTCTCTTCTTAAAAATAATGTCTTCCACGTGATGTCCACTTATCTCAATACAATCGGGTAAGTGAACCCTCATATTGGCAAGTATGCGCGAGCAAAGTGCTGTGGGGATGGCAGCGACTTCACGCCGAATATTTTATTGTGGGGCAGGCATTATGACAATGCACTTTAGACTTAAGGTAACCCCACAAGAAAAAAACTCACACGGCATCAATTCCAGCGATCGAGGTGGTCAGGGTATGTCTCCGAACTTGCTTATTAATTTTCTAGAGAAAATTTCCCTTAACTTCGTCGTAGCGACCCTGGCAGTGTGTGGAGTTACCCCATCTTCTGTCGGGTAAGTAGTGAATATTTATACTTTTATTAACCATTTCAATCTTAATTCATTTAAACTTTTGGCATCTTGGAGTAATTGTTCTTCATTTTTATTTTCAGTTATAAATATTTGATCACTGACATGATAATCATAACTTCTAAATATTTCTTGTGGTGTTTTCTTTTCAGACAGAAGATTTGGTAAATATTAATAACTGGAAATAACCAAATCAGCTCTGTTGTATTGCTCTAATTGCTTACTAATAGTAATTCTTTCAAAGAACTTTATCTTTTTTTTCAGTCAAGTGTGGAAGGGCCATACTTTTCAATCTTATGTAACACTGATTAAATCATATCTCGCATATCTTGCTATATGTTATGTTGCTTGTTAACAAAAAAATCCATTATATAGCAAAACAAAAATTAAGTTATAAAATTTTAATAATCAATTAAATAAAAAATGAAAAACAAATGAAATTACCGTATGCAGAGGAGTACAAAATAAACATATACAAAGAAACATAAAAACAAAATAAACATAAATATGGATATGAAACATCCTATATTTTGATGTCGTTCCTGTGTATTAAATGGTTAATTCTAGAATGGGTTTGTTGGCAACAGATAAAATTGACGTTATGTTAATAGGTAATTTAATTTTATACTTTAATAATTTGTAAATAAATGAAGGAAATATATTATTAAAATGAGATGATTTATATCACCTTCTACTACGAAACTACATTTCGAAGAAAAAGGATTAGCGAGAAGGGACAGTAAACAACTTTAGGAATCAGAGAAGATAAGGAGTCTGGGAATATTTTTAAGTCGAGCATAATTCGAGGCCTTCACAATAGATCGACATTCCCCGGAGAATACCGAACATTCCTTTAGGAGACGAAAATAAGCAGAATGAGCAGTGGTTGAACAGTAAAACGACGCTCCGACATAGTCACCTCTCAGGGTGTTTAATGCATCTGTATGTATTCGTATCCAATCCATCTAAAGAATATTCAAGATAGAATTGAACAGGCATTTTTGGACTCCTTACTAACTCCAAACCACAAATTTTTATTTGGCCTTTGAATTACCGAATAAAATAGAAAACTATAGAGAGGGAGAGAGGAATTTTGACAAAGGGGGTTAGAGAGGGATTTGAAGTTTTGGAAGTTAACGATAAGAACAGGTCGGGTCCTAGAACTCCAAAAAGGAAGTTGCTCAATAAGTCTAGAGAGGAAGGTGAGTTCTTGAAAAATGGAGTGAGTAGTAAACATATTAACGATGAGCTGCCTTCGGTATTAATGATGAGCTAGATACTGTCGCCAGGGGTTTAAAAGAGGATCAACATATTCTACTTGTAGAGCATTTATGGGACTGAATATCGTTGAACTCGCTATGATTCTCAGTGCTAGAGACAGAATGCGGGTCAATTTAGTGGCATTGATTTTGGAAATGGGACCAAGAAGGAATGAACCATAGTCTAGATGACTACAGACCAGAGCATATTTATATAACCCTGGCGTCGGGAAATGACATGTTCAATGTGAATATTCCAGGATAATTTTGAGTCTAGGAATATATTCTAAGAATTTAGTATTGGAATGAGTAGAATTTAATTATGAGAATAGAAATGTAAGCAATAGATAAAGATAGAGTAGTTTTCCTTCTAGACAAGATTACTACAGTGCTTTTGAATGGGGATCAATCCATACCGTGAGAGTTAACCGATTTGTTTAAATTAACAAGGACAGAGTTCAAAGCATTTCTGCAACCGTTATTTAATTATCAGAAGAATATAAAAGCAAATCATCTACGTATTGTAAAACACAACAGAAGGTATTTACCGACGAGTGGATCACATAGGAATATACATTGAATAGTAAGAGACTTAAAACAGAACCTTGGGAAGACTCCACCATTTAGTTCTTGTTAAAGCAGGGGACCCGGGGGTTCTAAGAGTGACAGATTTATGTAAAAGAAAATCGAGGAGGAAATTTATAATTTTGTCAAGATCCCGAGATGTAGAACGCTTCACGATTTTGCGTGTCAGCTTTACACCGGGGCCATGTTAATCTTCTCTGTATCGTTCCAATTTTTGTATCTGTACTACCGAGATAAGTACTCTTTCAAAGAAAATGACAATAAAAATTGTCATTTAAGTACTTTATTTTTTCCATTGCCTTTACAGCTTTCGTAATCCGTCGGTCAATAAGTTTTTCTACCTTTGTATTATTTTTAAAATATTTACACAAGGCCGATGATATTTTGCTTCCACGGACCTTAAGTTGTTCATCGAGTTGACTCTTAAAAGTAGAGATGGTACAAATGCGTCTCTTTCATTTGAATAGCATTAATCATTTTAATTTTTGTGTCATAAAAAGTAGTACACGATCTCATAGCTTAATTTTTTAAATCGTAAAATAAATATTTTGTGCAAATAAAACTACTTACTTCCCAATTGGAAGATAATTTTTCTTAATTTCTAAATTAAATCGAAATTTTTTTTGGATGTAATAATTTTATTTATTTCTGTTGAAACACTTTTTCATCCTGTAAATCGTTTACGTCAACTTAAACTTTGGTTGGCTGTAAGAGATTTCTCTTGTAGTAATAAGTTCACCATATGTATCAATTTATCTAATTGATAATTTGAAGTACAGACATTGAAGTACAGAAATAAATAAATAATACGTAAACATTTACCACTATTTAAACAATAAAGCATGTTGTTTTGTTGTAATTTTGTAGCAACTGCCTTTAGTGTTGGTAGTCGCCTTATAATTTCTGCAAATTTTCATTATTTTGACTCTAAATAGATATGTTTGCTTATAAATGTAACAGTAATTTTCGGTAATCAACCATATCTTGTTGTCCTGTAACATACAAGAAGTATAGTCCTGTAACATACAAGAAGCAGTTGTGTTACTAAGAAGTATTTCCTAATATACGATTCCATGAATACCACACCAAACATACCATTAACTTTTTATGATCACTTGCACTTACGGATACAATTCACCTTCACTTTCTTAGTTGTTCACCAGCATAACGTATGTCAAAAAGATAAAAGTTGTGTATATATGTCTAACAGCAAGTGAGTTTAGTCTGCCTCCTGTAAATATTTCCCTATTGTATCATGAAAGCATTCAAATTAAGTTGACAAAAATCTTGTTAAAAGTCTGAGATATTCAATTCGTAATTTTGTCGATATCAAAATCAACTAATCAGGTATACCTGGGTTGGTCACTTTATGTGTATACTCTGGAATTGCTGGAACCATTGTCTTACAGTAACTTCAGAGATTGTATTAGGTTTTACATTCCGACATAAGCTGCATGTAGCTTCTGCTTCAGAATGGTCAGGTTAAAATTAAAAAACAAGTGCATGGATTTAAATGTTAAATTAAATATTAAATGTTAATTCATCAATAGCCAAGCTATAAATGAGGTTTATGAACACAGCGCTCTCTTTATACCTCGCCCTTACAATTTTGTCACAATTTTTAAAAATTTTAATATTTGTAACAAAATTAAAATCATTGTTTATTTATACATTTTGTCACAGTACTTTTTGTAAAGAAGGAAAAAAATTAATGCTAGTGTTTGTGTCAGGTTGTATATTAAGGACTATCTAATACATAACAACCTTTCCAAATTGAATAAATAGTTCCGCAATTAATTGTTCAAATTTCTTTAAAATATAGTATAAAATAATTAGCAACTAACCTAATGGTTTCTAATTTCTAATATCAATTCGTTTTTATCCTTCGCTGGTACTCACTGACAGTTGATATTGATTAATTTTTAGATCAGATTTACCTTTAATAGAATTCAAAACCAGTGTCTTGAAAATTTTAAGACAACCCAGATAGAAAAATAGTAAATATTAACATTCATTCATTATTAACCCCTTTAAGGACCGGACGCTAATTAGCGAATTGATGCAGATGGCCCTGAACAAGTGAAAATCGTAACAGGTGCACCACCAAAATTTAATTATAAACTAATTGCAGAAATTGCTTTAATAAAAGCTATCACAACTGTACATTTTCGAAAAGGTTATGAAATTTCCTAAATGTTGAAATAATTCTTTTTTTTGAAAATATATGTAATAATATCAAAACAATTGTCAAATTTAGAGAAAAACAATTTCTCATCCGATTTTCAATTATTTCACAATATTTCGTGAACCATGACAAAAGAAAAACTAATTTTTTTTAGAAACAAACTAATCAATTTATAAAAGAAATGTCAAAAGTTATATGGAATCAAATTATATACAAATATTTTAAAAAAATCACAAACATGGAAGAAAAAGTGGTGTGTTGAATCAATATTCTTTGGTTGTGCTCGGAAAAAAATTGCTACAATAAAACTAATTATTTGTTTATTTTACTACTTTGATGATTTTTACGATTTGGTATAAAATTCTGGAAAAAGGTGTCTAATTTTTGTGAAAATGAAATGATAATTTATTCAAGAAAAAGCTTGGAAATTTTGTTTTCGTGTATTACCGTAGTACTCTCTAAAATCTATCACACAAATTGCAAATTTATCACACGAATTGTACACTTCCATTTATACATACTAATTTCCAAAATATATACAAAGAATAAAAACAATATTACGTTTATCTGATTAGTGCAAGTATTTAAAAATTAATTGTAAACTGTTTTTGCTGAACAGATGTACCCGTAGGATAAATTCATGTGAAAAAGCTTAAAATATGGAACGGAGCGAGGTTGTATCTCTAGAAAAACACAGTCAACGTTAGTGCTAATCAATATTTACTAATGAGTATTTTTGTAGTCAACTATGGATAGTACTGAACTAATATGATGGCACTAATTACATAGTATTTCTTTGGGAATTTTGTAAGTGGTATTAAAATTTTCACTTTACCGTGAAACTATGTTAAAAAAAACTGTTTGGATGAATGGGTAGTATGTGGGATAATAATGTTACTGGCGTGGTGTAGATGTTATCAGTATGACAATAAATGTCCTTTGACATTTGGTGAAGTATTTTACTACACATGGTCATACCACATACACATTTGCTTAGCTTCATGTAATATTATATGTTCATAATTCAAAATGCTATCAATTCATATACAAATATAGAATCAATAGTAGATTAGCTACACATCAAGGGTTATTCCGTGAATAATATTACTACTTGGAACAGCATAAATTATTCTAAGTTATATAATTAGTTTGGTGTCTTATTCTGTTTGTTTGTTATAATAATATTATTTAATGGTATAGTTCACTTCAGGAAATAAGATCAATTTGGCAATAACATGCCTGATCTAAATAAGTACCAAGTCCATTTTTATTTCACTACTTTATTTAAAACCATAACAATTTACAACATACAGTTTAAAAAAATATTGACTTCATTTAGAAGATCATTAAGATAAATAGATTCAAAATTAAATTTTTGTAATAATAGGGGTACATAATATATAAGTAATTAATAATTCAATACAATCAGTTTGAATCAGCCTTTTTCTATCATAAATATTTTAATTTCTTTATATATTCTCTTATTTATTATGAACAGTCTTTCAATTCCACCACATTTCTTCCAATTTTCCCCGTGGTTTACCGATATAACTCATATAAACATCCCATATCCAAATTTCTGATTGAAATTGAATTTTATTATTACATAAATCATTTTTTGGGTGTGAAAATATGTGCTTAAATTCTAATTTGATTTGTGAATGCATTGAACTTAAATTAGGTATTATTTTTTTTTTTTATTTGAACTAAAATTATGGCAGTATAGATTATGCTCAAAATATTTATCTTTTGCCAAGATGAAGTCAACATTTATAAAGTTGTGACTAAAAAAGTGTTGACGACAAAAGCTATTTTTATATCAGATACAAAAAATTAAAAAGGGTAAATATTGAAATCATTTCTATTCTATTATATTTTTCATCAATAGCTACAAGTTTGTTTTTTTAAAAGCTGTTTGTTGCTTGTCACTTTTTAATTCTTCAGTACAAAAACAGCAATTCTCATACAAGTATTTTTAATGTCTTATTTTGTAAATTGCCAGAAATTTTTGAACACAGAAACATTTTAATATTTGATTAGTCAAGATGTTTGTCGAAATAATATTTATCAATTTCTTTACAACACTTAATAATATTAATGCTGTAATTATGGCTTTATTTGTGTTAAGGTTGATAAAACGGTTTCTGTAAAAAAATAAACGTGTATTAAAAACTAAACTTACTGGAGATAACTTAAACATAATAGGTATTTTTTTAATAAAGCAAAATGGAAAAAAACTGTGAAACTAAAGTGCTACTTAATCAAATGGAATCATAAGGAAAAATTGTGTACAGTCATTATCAGCATTTGTGCACAAAAATCCTTGGAGGCAAAACAATATAAAAATATACAATATAATTAGTCTCAAAATCATAAAATCAAAACAATTCAAAATCACAGCTTTTTAGAAGTCAAAGGGTGTTTGTTATAAAACATTTCCATACTATTGAATAGATGAAGTTTGCTACTTCTGAGAAACTATAGAAAATTTGGATTTCATTTTTTATATTGTAATTTTTTGCCAATTGACATCATTTGTTATACTGTAAATATTTGCCAAAATCGCCTTTGCAAAAAAAGAACAAATGTCATTAAATATAATTTTTTCAAGTAATAATTTTTTTATAATTCTATAATAAAATTTTCTTTGAAACATCATTTTAAATTGAAATTTTATTAGCAGGTGTTATTTTGGTGACCATTTAGTATTTTCAAGAAACTATCTTGTTACTCTGACCTGATAAAAATAAAACTGTATAATATTAAAATTATAAATTTGAATTAATTATGATTGTATTTAACTAAATATTAGCTTGCCAACACAAGAAAATATTTAGAACTTTGATTAAATTAGAGATTTAAAAGGAACCTTGTTCACAATTATTAGAGAATAGTTTTACTTCTATTATTAAAGTTAGTAAGTTAGAAACTATACATATCACTTTTATATCAAACTTTCTTGAGCATTAGGTTGGCCAAAAAAAAAATTTTAAATCTAAATCAATGTTAGTTAAAAGAAAATTCGTCTTTGTTATCATCCACTTATAATATTTATACCAAAGCATTTATATATAACAAAATTAATTTCAATCAACGTGGGCATCCCATTAAAAATGGTATGCTTTCAACAATTTACCTAGATGTCTACATACTATTTTACGACATTAGTAGATATCATGTGGGACATTATTTTTATAACGTCAGAGATCAATTCGATTCTAAATGTATATAATTATATCGTCAGTCTTCCAAGAAAAATATCATATTATAACTTGACAGCCATCTACAAAATACTATCCTTATACAACCTTTATATGCAACTCCATTGAAGACTTTATTGACAAAAATAAAATGTACCTCCTGAAAATCAATTGAAGGATATAAAATTGGTAAAGAAAAGGTCACTTTTCAACTTTCTAAATATTGAAATATTCATTATAGTTAAGATTCTACAGTTATTTACTATACTATTATACAGTTATTTACTATATATTATATACTAAGTAAAAAAATATATCTATTACTGTGTACAATATACGGATAGTGTTACTTAAGATTTGATAATTCTGAAAACTAAAAAAACTGACTATAGCTTTTACAATAATGTGATTTTAATATTCGTGACCATCAATATTTTATAGATAGCTTTAAAATCCCTAACACGTAACTATAACATTAAATTTGGAATAGAACAAACTACTATCAATGCAACCTACTTTTTAAAGAGTAATCATAAAGATTGCAAGCTCCCATCAATCATGATATGTGTGTGGTGTGCAAAATTTTGAACCTGATATGGATTAAAAATTGTGTAAGTTTATTTATCATTGTTTTATTAAGTATTACAAACCTCAAAAACCTATTTTGAGTTTAGAATAAATTTGTACTAAAATTTATTTTTATAAACTAAAAAATATTCGAGTAAGTATAGGACTATCCTGGCTTTTTCCACAGTATTCATAGTTAAATAAAAATTATTAACTACAATACTTTACTATTATTATATATCAATTTCATTGTTATATAAAAATTAGATGATTCAGAAAGTACCTACTTTGTCACAATTTATTTTATATGTAACTTTTATTCTGAAAATATTTTATAGCAAGTTGGTAAAAAGCAAAAGTAATATAAATTGTATGTAATGCTAATTGAACCAACAAAATCCTTTCAAAATAGGAAATTCAGTCTTTTGCTTGTAAGTTAATGTATGTATCATTAATTAAAATTTTAATTGAAACATTAATTAAATATGTTTGTTAAATGATAAAAAGCAAACAAAAGATATTATTTGGCTTTAGTATATTAATATGTCATTCTAACGCTTAATAAAATAAAATAATATGTTTATGATAATATAGCACAAGTTATGTAAAGATTATAGTCCAAAAATTCCAACGATATAAATGATTTAATAAAGTATTGTAGTCCAAATTTTAAAAATATGAAATTCCTTCAACAAATTGAACGATATCAAATTGTTGACTTATTGTTCAAATGTAACTTAGTTTCAGAAAAAATATAAAAAAACATTGTTGGACTATCAATAAAACTTAACAATTAATGTACCTATATATTTTTTTCATAATGTATTTTATGAACTAAGGAGATACAACAAAACAACTGATTGTTTTGTAGATACTTAGAAGACTAATTCTAAAATTACTAATCCATACATAGCTAAATATCAAATTGTGAATGCAATCATAATAAATCATAAGTTTATATATAAAAATTAATGACTTAAAATTAATTTTAAAACTTACTTTGCCGAATGACAAAAAACACAAAATTGTTCAATTTTCACATTATAAGTATTTAAAAGTGTTTATTTAAATGTAATCTTGAAATTCACGTATTTGAAAATGTTAAGAATAATAACTTAGTTACCGGTATTTGCATTTACCAAATCTTACCACACATATCTATGTAGGTAGCTAAGTCTTATGAAAATGCTTATGTTTTATAAGTTTGGTTAACAATTTTTGTCAGCTTAGAATTAAATGACTAGCAAACTTAATATTCCGAATTTAAAAATAATTTTCTTACTTGTTTAATCAAAACAATTTAATTTAAAAGCTATGGCCTGGCAGGCCATTAAAAATTTGAGATACAAGCTATAATTCCGCACATTTTTCTGAAGTTATAATCTGAGTAAATAGATCTAATCTTTCAAATTAGTTTTGTATTAGGTAATTTATATAAAAGCTAATGAGATAAAAATCAATACAACATACCAATACATTTCTAACACTTCTGTACATATATTAAATGTATGAAAATCTGAATCATTTGATAAATCGATAGTATTACATAAAAAATTTCCTCAAGATACTATGTACTTTTCTTTGTATATAATAATAATCAAGTAAAATTTTTAAATGAATATTATTTATTACAAATTATAAATTGCAAATGTAGAAATTAGAGTTAACTCTTCAATATAATATATTATTTAACTTGAATTACGTTCTAGTTAAATTATCCAATCTAACTGAATTTTCTTATTTCCACGAAGTTATTGATGTCAACATGCAACATAATAACTACCATTTGTTACAAATTGTATATATAAAAGTAAATATAAAAGTAAAGAATAACATTAGACAAAGAATTTGTTTCAAAAGTCCTGATGTATTTCAAGACACACTAATTTGAATTTCATTTAAAAATTATAAAAATCATCTTTGTTACAGTAATACAATGCAGTGATGTAAATGTCACTTTTTAAATGGTAACTAATGGTAAAAAAACAATAGTTTAGAGAAAATTTTCAGTCATTATAAATTTTGACCATTTTAAAATTGGGCCCATGGAGAAAACAACATAAGGTTATGTTTTTATTTTCATATTTTATCACATAACAAGTATAAAAATGTTTAGTTTTTATGGTAATATGCGATGACCCAAAAGCATGAATTGTTATATAGTTGAATGACGTGTAAGAGCTCAGTAGAATTCAAACATTTAATTTACAAATTTTTGAGTGATAATATAAAATATTGAAATGTCAGATTTTGGTCTATTTTCTTGAAATTGATGGTATAAATGTTTTTCTAAGTTCAGTCATATCAGAGGAATTTTTTCCATACATTTTTTGCACATCCTAAAATTCTAAACTATTATCTCATTGTTTTTGCTGTACCCATGTTTTATTGTTTACTTCTGAAAATAAGACTACCAGTCATTGTAGCTAAGGTAAGTTAATAATTTATACCTTAGAAGCATAATTCAAATGCTCTAACATAAACTCAGATTGCTGGTTGTGTGATGTCATCTGTTTGCGTCAAATGATCATATTGAATGGATTCAAGTATTTGTTTATGTTCCTGATGTTCCATCTGAAATTAATAATGTTTATAATAATAAATATTGGCTTTTACAGTTACTTCAAACATAAAGACAACATTCAGATTTTATGTAAAGCATAGACAAAATACATAATAGCAGACAACAGATAAAGCATTTGGTCAATATAAATAATTGGGAACTCATAACGTCTTTTTGCCAGAATAATCTAAAAATTGACTATTCAAATTCATTTAATAAAAATTATTTCATTGAGCAATATATACCATTATTTTTTGTGTTATGGTGATATTAATAACATTTTTACAGAAATCAAATATTTGTATAGAAAATTGTATGGTTTACAATAAATGGCAAATGGTAACTTGTACTTTTACTATATAAATACTAAAAAATTTTTATAAATTGTTCAACTGAAAAAAATTTTGTATAATTTTTTATTCTATTTTAAAATATTTAATCAATCAACTTGGCTAACAAGGTTTTTACCCCAACTTGTTCTTAAAACATATTTTAAAGTTCAAATATCGCAAAGAAACCAAGCTATATAAAACCATCATTATCTATGACTTACTATCATCTGTTAGGCAGTGACAACCTTTAGAGTAAAACTTGTTTTTTAAATTTTTTATTAAATTATAATCAGATGGATCAATATTCAGTGCAACCCAGCACTTCTTAATTTTTGAGGAGTACCTACATTTTGTAATTTTTTCCATTTTCATTTTCTCTAATGTAATCCACTGGAAGGTTTGTCCCTAACTATCAGTAAGTGGGCATTTAGGCCTACTTATACTTGTACTTGGAACTTTTGATAACCTTCCTAGAAAAGTCCCAAACCTGGTGGCTAAAAACTCAATATTTATAATATACTACTAATTTAATATCTAGATAAAAACTCAATCTCAATTACATATTTCATATATTTATAAAAAAGTCCTTGATTAATACTTCAGTAACAATGGAATAATCTTTAGAGTATTCTGATATGCAATAGAATAAAATATACAACGGTTGACAAATGAGCGAAGTCTATGATTCTAAACATTTTTGCAATTTCATTAAATAAGTACTCAAAAAAACTCTTCTTGACATTTTTAAGCTATTGATATTGTTAAGACTAATTAAACTAATTTAATTTTGTAGCAAATGTGTAATATATTAATATTGAATAAAAATAAAAGCAATTAAAAAATTGTCACGAATTTTACTAATGGCAAATGTAAATTAATGAAATTATGCAACATATATAACAATAGGAAAATGGAGCTGTAATGACATGCATTCAAATCTAAAGAAGAAAGTATTAAACATATATTACTCAAAATCTTTATGAATATTTGACTCTTACGTTGTACTTTATAACCTGCTGCTTTATGAAGATATCTTGCATAGTTAATGAAGAAGAATTTGAAACTAACAGTTTGCTAATGTAAGTTAAGGATAAATAAAAGCACTTTTCTATATCAATTTAATCAAAAATTGGAGTTGGCCCAATTGCCGTTATATTATGATACCAACATGTCTGAAATAATTTGAAAATTTTCTATTAAATAAAATGAACACATGTAATGGTATGTAGGTATGCATTTTCAGTAAAATGTTTGGTCTTATGTTAACAAGGAAAATATTATTATTTATAATTCAACACAAAATAGTATTTTGTTTTATACTATTTGAAATATTTTGTAACATTCCAAATTTAAGTAATTTTGAAATGGGGATGAAATTAATTTTATTTTCAAATCAATGTTATATTTTGTTCACCCTGGTGCTATTTGATGCTAACTAAAATTAGTTACAAATAATTTTAATAAAAGATGTGACTATTTTAGGTCAACATTTATAATATTTCTTTATTGTGTGTCCTCCTGTAAAACAGTATCTTGTATTGTGAATTTATCCTCACAGACATAAGTAGCATCATTATTTGCGTATATTTTAGCATAAGCTAATAAATTGAGCACTTAAAGGAAGAAAGTTTTAAGAAGACATTTCAAATCTTGGTTGTGATGATTTATAATCAATCAATCAATCTAATCAAACAATCTAGGTACATTACTATTCACTGAGATCAATTAAATAATTTTTTAGTTTTGTTCATTTAAATATATTGGTACAGAAGTATAAGATACAATTTCAAAAATTATAAAAAGATAAAACTGTATATATGTGGGAAAATATGGAAAGTCCGAGATAATAAATAGAGAAATAAATGAGCGAAGTCTAAGATAAGAAGTAAAAAATGTGAATTTAAAAACAAGCTCCTACAAATGAAATATGGAACAAATATCAATAAGTTTGTACCAATATTACTTAAAATTTAAACAGGCCTTTATAAATAAATGGCAGGTGACTTGGAAATACATCTACTTAATTTAACGTATTGACTTAAAAAACCAGAGTTAGACTTGATACACTTTTTTCCAAAAGAAGATAATGAAAAATGTTTTATGAAAAAGCATCTTTTTAGAGGATTAGAAGTCATTGTAGGAAGCGAACAAGATGTTACTCCATTGCCTCTGATATGAAGTTATAAATATATTGATAGGCAACATAATTTACCATTATTTCATTCAAATTATTATGATGCTCAGTTGATATTTCTTGTTGGAATTGCTGACGTCTAGCGTTCAGTATTTGCATTGTATCATCCATGTGAGTAATAGTCGATTCTAATACAGCCAAAGATCTAGGCACAACTTCACATAATTCTGTAATCATAAAAGATTGTTGATTCACAGATTATATATTTTAGTTATATTGAACAATGATGAAAACAGGCAAGAGATTAAGTTAAAAATACCTTTTAAAGTATTGTATTTTGGCTACGCAATTTTTTTCAAAATATGTTCTGTGGTATAGTAATGAACAAATTAATGAAATGCAAATTACGACTGGTGATATGCTTTGAATACTTAGCATTAAAATCAGTTGTAGGTTTTATCTTCGCTTTTATATAGTAATTTTAACATTTGAAGTAATTTTTTCAAAGTTTTATTCAGTTTTCAAAGTTAATTTGAATGAGACCGGAGAACAAATAACATGTTTTGAAATTTGTACCTTTAAATTGTACCTGTAAATTTGGACCCTTTTACCTCTGTTCATAATAATCTGAATTACCTTGCCTAATTTTTAAATGTTGATATCATTGATTAATAAGTTTAATATCAATATTTCAAAATAGTCAGATGTTTAACAAAAAATAATTATTCTTGAACACTTCTATCAAATAATTAAAGTTATTAATCAATATATGTACTCCTCAAAGAGGTTGTTAAATAATTACATCTTCATGATTACTTCCAATGCATTATTTTGGGCATTCTCACAGAGCTTGTTGAAAGCTAGATATTTGTTAGTTTATTCATTTACATATCACCGCTCACTTACAGTCAAGATTAAATTTAAAATAATATATTCTGAATTATTCTTACAACATTATATTTTGACTTCTTTGAATTCCGCGACATTGTTTTTTCGCCTATTTGTTTGTAAAAGCGCATATGCCTATAACTCTTAAATTACATAGTTAGCAAGTTGAAATTCCATGTAAAAATATTGAGATGTGTTTTATCTACAGGATTTATATAGTTATAAGACTATTTCTCATAAGACAATGGATGAATTTACCGATAAAACGTTATGAGTTCAAAACCAAAATATTTATTGTATTGATTCTCTTTTTATAGTACTAAATTGTGAAATAAATAGGATCTCAGAAAAGAAGTGCAGTGTCTATAATTTCCCTTATTTTCCATTTTCCTCTATTTATTTGCTTCAAGTGTATTTTACATTAAAGACAAAAAATCAGTTAAATTCAAAATAACTTGAAATCTAACCATCTTGAGATCTCAGAGAACACATGAATATTAGGAGGTATACAGTACATTATCTATAGATTAATTTAAATTCTGAACTAAATTATTTCGAATCAATAAATTCCCTCATTTACTGAATTATTAAATTATTAATTATATTTCCAATTGGTATAATAGGGCTTTTAGAAAAAATCAATTTAAAAACTATTTTTTCCAACTTCTTTCTTATTCTACTCAAAAATGTGACATGACAAATAATTTTTTCTAGAGATGCTTGAGAAAAGACTACAACGATTTATCAATCAATCTTTAAAATACAATGTGATAATGTAATAATAATGTCTCAATGTGATAATTGATATGTATACAGACCTGAGCTTGGATTTATCAATTGCTCTATAAATGTTTCAAAACCATCTTGATCACCATTTTCATTGTTATTGAACTGATATTCTGAGTTGTATTCATTTGTGTTTTGATTATCAACATATTCATCCAGTTTGTCACCATTTGTACGAGTTTCATCATAGCTTTCAGTATGTATTTGCAATTTCCGTTTGCATGATCCAGTATTATAACGTTCATCCAGAGCATCATGACTTGTTCTTTTATTATTACCACAATGAGAACTCGTGCTTGGTCCCATTGTAGCATTGTTGCCTGAGATGTAATCAATGGAATCATCAGTAAGATCTATACTGACAGTGGTCAGCACCTGGTCCATAATAGTATTAGTTATATTATTATTGGCAAAGGTAGTGTATGTAGGAATTCCTATCTCTATACCATTACATTGTTGGTCTGATGTTACCGGTATATCAGGAGTGATTTCACACAGTCCGGTCTCATTGTTTTCAGTTAACGAGTTATTTGTATATAACTGATCAAATTCTTGACCACATTCATGTGGTGAGTTCTCAGGGGCGATTTGGAGATTTGAACTTGAAGATAGATATGTTTCTAAATCAGTTTCATCCACTGTATTAATAAAATTATTGTAATCATTATAGAATTCAACATCCTCTGCAGGTTGAGGGCTTTCCAATTCTCCTTCCTTTTCTGTTGATTTAGATTTTGAGAAGAGTGAGTGGCTTGATCTTTGATAGTTTGAGTTACTTTCCAAATTCATTTTAAGTGTTTCCGATAATAGATTGATGCTTCGAGCAATAGCAGTTCTAATAAGTGCTCTTTCTGGAGCAATTATTGATAATGGATGTGCTGGTGACGATTGTCCTGATGAAGAGGCCTGCATTGCGGCACATGTAGATGGAGTAGGTAAATTGGTTACAAGATGCATAATAACCTCTTCCAATTGATGGGGATCTTCGATAGGTAAGCCACTACCATCACTTGACTGCAAATTGGTATAGGAATATTGAGGGTATTAAGAAAAGATTAATTAAATGATTTTTAATATTACAAATGACGTTGACTATGATTAAACACACACATACACACACACACACATATATATATATATATATATATATATAATTATATATATTATATATGTGTGTCTGTGTGTGTGTATGTATGTACACTAATTGATACAGTTGAAATTTTTCAGATTTTTCTTGAAAATTTCTAGAAAACAATCTAAATGTTTTTCATATTGACCCTTCTTACAAATAAGTAATTAATTTCCTAATATGAAATGATCGTAATCAATACTGAGTAAGGAATCCACCAAGTTCTGTTTGTATTTACAATAGGATGGTTAAACATTGGGTTTATATTGAAATAATATATCACAAGAATGGGATGAAATACAAATCTAAGTTTCTATAAGGAAATAGCCATTTTCCTTCTATTTTATTATCTAACTATAGCTGTGAATTCTATGAGTTGAATACATTGGTTGAATTATTCAATGCTGATTTGCAATGAAAAATATTGTTTACAATAATTACACGCAAAATGTATTTTTAAACATTAATTATAAATTTGAATTGATTCAATGATGGCTGATGCAAATCATATTACATGCTTTTATAATTCAAGGTTAATTAAGATTTTTTTAAGGGGAAAGAAAATCACGTCAGTCACGGCAATTGTCTATTCTGAAAAGGTCTACTAATATAGAAATACATTTAATTTTTAGAAAAATTTTTACTAAAAGTATATTCTGTATGTCATTTTTATTAATTTTTTATTAAATATAACTTAAATGAGATAGTAAGATGCTAGATTTATTGTAATATTTAATTCATTATATACATGATTAAAAGAATATAACTTGTGAAAGAAATAGCAGTACATCTCATTTTATTTTTATATAAGCTTTTTAAGTTTTGGTCAAGATAATTAAAACAAAAATAATTGTCTCTTGATTTACATCAATATAATGTACATATAAGAGATAAGGATCATATTTTCATTGCTATTTATCACTCACCTCGTTATCATCGCACAAAGCGTCTTTATCTCCTTCAATTATGACTGAAAAAGTTCTCTTCATCTCCTCATTAAGCCTTCTGCCTTCTTCATCTGTCACCAGTGAATTTATGCAAATAAATGTTTTTGCTGCATTTGTGTCTGCATCAATTTCGAGGAAGCCTCTGGTCTTTAGATAAATAAAGGTCCCTGTTCTTGACATGAGTCTATAACAAGACTCTCCAATAGCCTTGTTAGAGTCATACACTAAGAAGAGACATTAAAAAGGTGCTTATATTAAGATGAATATTTTTAAATTAAAATTATTTCATTGGAAAACATTTAACATTACATTATGTATAGATTTACAATGAAGATAATTTGCATAGCTGATTTGTATTATTAGCAAGCTACTTACTGCATTATTTATACATTATTTTAACATTCGCATAATAACAATAATAAATGTATAAACAATAGTAAATATGTTATTGGACTAAACGCAGACTTAGCACGTTTATTTAAGTAAACGCAGATTTAGCACAGTACAAATTATGAAAAATGTAAATTAATTTTTTTAAAGTGCTCTTACCACATGAACAAATACAAATTCAACAAGAACCATGATATTGAAATTGATAATACTATAAAAATTAATCAAATAAATTCATTAATATGGTTGACATTTCCTGTAAATGTGATGTTCTACAGATCTTCGCTGAGCACTAACCTAATACATAGTTGTAAAGTGATTATAGATATTTGCACTTATTTTATTTTATATTAAAGTAAAATCATATTGATACTAACTCTGCCTTAATGCGATGATAACCCAACGTACGTCATCACGATGCATAAATGTCATTGCATTCATACCAGCAATTTCACTCGTCAAGTAACCAGCTACCAATGAGATACGTTGATCACATTCAATAATTTTTCCATCAATAGAGTGTCTCGTCTGATACTCTTCCTTAGTTGACTCTATTAGTTTTTCCTTAAGGAATGTATTCTTTATGACATGCACCATGCCAATAAAGAGCTGGAAAGTGAGGCATAATGATAGGTTTATGTTAATGATTTACATTTGCATTTAGCAATACATTATAAAATTTTGTAGAGAATGCAAAATTATCTTGTATAGAATGCAATATTATTTGTTTAATTACTTCTTTGAACAATATGCAATGTAAATAAAACTGTTATAAACATTTCTACTAATAATAAATACTGAAAGTTTAAACATCATGGCTTAAATTGATTTTGAAAGCAAAGAAAAAGTATATTTTATCGACCTAAATAATTACTCTTCGTTCTTATGAAAATTTCACTGTTAAGTTTATTTATATGTGATGCACATCATACTTATACATACATAGAACAGGCGTCCTAAATGTTTTATTTACGATCCATTCAGAAAAAAAATTCCATGATAATAAAAAGCCCAGTTTACTTGATATAACTCAAATTGTTGAACTTACATTTTTTAAAGTGCACTTGTACCAAGCATTTAACATTCTATATGTAAGTTTTTCAGTGTCAGACTTATTGCTGCTTTTTAGGGTTCTGTAGCCTAACTAGCAAACCTTATAGTTTCGCCATGTTGTAAAGTGGAGGTATATTTTTGCTATTCACAAATCCTCTTGTGTGGAGTATTCTTGAAAAGTTCTTTCAAAAATAATAGGGCATGTTATTAAATTTTTTTGGTTACAGGTATATTTATTAATTATTACGCTTCAAGGTGGTCCTTTTAGAGTTATGTTAGAGTTACATGTGCCCCCCACACTAGCTAAACTTCCATTTCTATGTGTACCTTGTAACATTGTGTTCAATGCATTTAAAGTATTAAAAATGTCAGATAGATATTTTGTCATGGAGAATCAAGTAAAATTGTTAAAGTGGTTAGCCATAGCTTTGTTAGTGCACCTAGAATTGTTTAAAAAAACATTCCGATTTTGTCTCCGAACTTAAATATGCACAACACTGCTCTAAATAATCAGCAAATCTTTGTCATGTAAAAGTAGTTGTTTATGAATACTTCCTACTTCTTTCACAGATTTCCTCAATGGCGTGAGAATTTTGAGGTCTATATTTAATGAAATTTATTACCCATAAAATGTCCAACAATATATTTCAATTTTCTGGTTTACTTTTAGCAACCGTTACCCATTAACCTTTTAGAAGTCTATGAATGTAATAATGATGCCAAATGATTGGTGGATTAATATTTATGCTCTAAAGGACTAATTGTGCATATTTGACCTCAAGAATCAACATGATTCTAATGTCTAATATACTAAATGATCATAATGGACAAATCTAAGCAGTTTTAAGTTACATCTGTTGTTTGAGTTTTCATCTAGATGCAAAAAAGAATTGTCTCAATTCCATATTTGAGATCAGTTTTTTATAACATTAACTTAAATCTCTTCATTTATGTTTTTGACCCTATTGTTGAAGAGAGCAGAGAAATTAAATGTAAAGCCTTTTCTCTCCGAGCATGGCATCAATCATTAATTTAGCTGTTGGTACTAATAATTATTCTGGAGCGGTGTCTACCACTTTTTGCTATAAGCGTAGCGAACTAAAAAGAAACCAAGGCAGCACTTTTATGGTTGGTACCGGTCACAATCTTGCTAATAATTTTCTTTTCCATTCTAATTCAAATGCTTTTTTGTTTAATAAATATTTTTAGATTTAACAAAATCTTTACGCTTAGTTTCCATGTGGTGTTGAAGAATAACCGGTTTCATAACCTCATTTTCATTTTCTAGGCTTATTTTCAGTATCACCATTAAACACCCTTTAATACAACATTTAATATTTGGCTATAGACTCATGGAAAAAAAGTTTGTTCCTTTCATCTATAGTAGAGAATATTTTAACCAACCATTTCGAGCAGGTTAAAATATATGTAGAAAGTGAATTCAAACTATTAGTAGATTTTATCTAAATCAGATAATACCTACACAATACTAATTCTGAGTGTATTACGATAGACAACTTTTTAAAGAACTTACTAAAATGTACACACACATATATAGACAAACGATTATTGTAATAACTTTATAATGAAATTACATTATCTCAGTTATGAATGGAAAAAAATTGATGTGGACAAATGTATACAATAAAGGAGCGGTGCAGAAGAGGAGAGACACATGTTACCCCATCACATCCACCTTTAGCAAGACGATCATACTGTGTGCTATAAAAATTTCAGAGCAGCAAAGCGTTTTATCATAGACTTTTAAGATGTATAAGTGCATTTAGCACATACACATGTACCAAATATGCTTATAATTATATAAAGAAATTTTATAGTATAGTGGGTTTTTTTCATCTCCATCTTTTGTATCTGTTATGTACTTACCTACTAGTATGTATTGAAATTGATCATATTATGTAATTTGAATATTGGTTACTGATCACTCTGTGGACTACAGAAATGATTTTGCAAATCTCAATTTTGTAGTATAATAGTGAAATTCTATAAGTTAATTATGGTTCAGTTTGAGTAAAAAATATTACGAATTTGTAAATTTTTCTTTCCGTATATTTCATTTCTCTAGGACACTGTAAAATTTCCCAAAAATACTATTTAAATGTAAATGTAATAGCTAAATAAGGTCAGGTAAAAAATAATGGCTACATAAGGATAGGTCTTCTTATGAAGCAAAAATCATACATTGGTCTTCTTTTAAAGAAATAATCTTTCAGGTGAATGGTATCTATATAAAAATTGTGACATATTTGGTGTGTGGTATGAAGAATAGTTAAACGCTTATGTATTCTTAAGTTGGATAATGTTATATAACACCAGAATTTATTGCATTTCGAAAATACAAGTGCACAGCATAAATTTTGTCATTATTATTTTCAATTCTACTTTTGTTATTTGAAAATAAATAGCTTATATTCTAAACATATATATAATACATTAAGTATGTAAATTCGCTTATCACCAATACTATATAAAACGCAAAGCAACCTCTAATTTGAATAACAAACTTTTATAGCTAAGACAGATTAAAAAATTTTGCATATAAAAAATGAAATATAAGTAGAATGAAAAGTATATAAGTTAATAGGATTATTCCTATTTATTAGCATAAAAACATAGTAATATCGTGAACATTGTAATGAAACATAAATATCACACAATATTTTATAACTATTCACTAATTATTCTAAATTAGTTAGTTTTGAATAAATAATTACGAAAGACCTTTTGAGCCTTTTGACTATTGTTATCTGTGCATCCATATCATCTCCTGACTATCTCAGGTATCAAGAGATCATGATTTAGTCGCATAAGCCAGCTCCACTATACAACCCAAACCAATTTCTGTCAAATGTCTCATAGCTTATTGCAGTAGAGATTATAATCAAATAGGGAGTAGAGATTATTGCAGTGGAGATTAAAATTAAATAGTGATACAAAATATTCAGGAATAAATATTTTTATAATTAATATTTCAGGATTAAATATTCTTTGAGACATAGATATCATGAAGTGCTTGTAAAATTTCTGATCCGAAAAAATCAAACCATACTCAATGATAGTATTGTCACACAAGCATACACTAAACTACCGAATCTACTAAGGAAAGTTAATATTTTCAGTTTCCTATTTTAACATGAAGGGAAGTGGAAAAATAGATTAATATTTCTATAAAAACTTGTAATGGATTAAGAATGTAATTGTGTACTCACTACATCATTTCCACTTGGAGTAATAATATCACATCCTCGAGCTCGGGCCCTCCTAATAACCTGAGTCCTGCTTGAAGAAGAGCTGTTAGCGTGGTCTGCCATCCGCAATGACCCATTAATATAACACGTTTCATAAATTGTTGGCTCTGATCTTTGTGGCGGGCGTTTTAATCTATGCAGATAAAAGTTAATACAATTATACGGATTACTATATATGATATGGCTGTTGTACATGGGGATTGCATATAACATAGTCTGAATATAAATAATCAAACACTTTGTACTGGCCAAAATTAGTATAGAATTCTGTGTGGAGACTATGGTTTGAGTAATAAAGTATCGAAATTTTTTGCATAACTAAAATATAAAAATTAATCGTTTGCATGATATACTGTATATATTGTTTGTGATTAACCAAACATTATTCCTGTTTGATGTAACTTCTTTTTGGGGTTGAACTTTGAAGAGAGATGCACAGGTTTTAAGCAGATATTATTTATTTCACTGTACTACTGTATAAAAGCCCATAGAATTGCTTGAATGCCGAAGTTTTTTTAACAGACCAGCTTAATGCAAAAATAACGGTGAAAATACATTTACAAAAAAAATTTGCAAAGCCCTGCCCTTAAAGATTTTGCATTGGAAAATCATTATTAATTCCATTCGTCATAGTCATCTTTTCACTACATGAAAACACAAAATTAATAATGTGATTTTAGAGTTACTTCTATGGTCACTAAATATAACTCAATAGAAAGTATCTGGTCATGAAGATTTTTGCAACAACTGGATGCAAACTGAGGGTAAAGCATACCTCGATGTTGCCAAACTATTATTAACAAGGCTATATAATAAATAAACACATTCAAGAGGTTTGTCATTAATCGATGCTATCTAAGGTCTTTTACATTTTCTTTCATCACTTTATAGGTAATCTATTGTGTTGTTACACAGTAAATTCTTGCATGATTTTAATAACATTTCCGAATAAAGGAAATTTCTTATTGTCACATTATTTTTGGCAAATATGTAATTGAAATGGTGTCATTGTAATTAAAAAAAAACAGTGAGCCGTCACAGGACGGACAGATGTGAAACATTGTGTTCGTACAAATAATATGCATAAAAGATAAGATTATTACAGGAACTAAAAAAAGCATAACGAAAAAATAAAGTATTACGAATATCTTACAGAAAATGGTGACTTAATTTAATAAACATTTATTTACAATTAATACAAAAATAATAAAGCACAGGTTATGTGTACCGTAGTAAACAACAGCATCGAACCGAGTGAGGAGGGGGTCGCATAGTCGGTTGCGCATGGCGACACGTCGCCATACCATACACTCTACTACATATAGACTATATATATACCTTAGTATAGCGTGGCGACCCGTCGCCACGGCAAGCGTCTCCAAGCCAACGATCCGGTTTATACCTGCGCCTATAGATGTTTCACATCTAAAGTTTGTGAAATATGGACTAATTGTGGTGACTAATCCATCATACATGTGATTGTGATCAAAAAATAAAAAGTTAGTATTACAACTTGAAATATAAAATATGCTTAATATTAACAATGAAACTTATTACAAGCTTTGAGCACTTGAGTAAAATTATCACATTCACCTTTATGCATGTTGTGTCATCGGAGGATGCAATAATTATACACATTCATTTATGTATATATCATATATATAGTCGTAGTCAACTGATTAGGGACATTAGTACTATATGAGTAAGAATTTTCTTCTAGTCTGTGTAACTTCAATGTTCACAGGACTTTGATGGTTATGGTAATAAATAAATAGACTAACATGCTAATTATAAGTAGGTCTTGGATGTAACCATTTGACATCCGTGTGGTACTGACAATATTATGTCACTAGCTGCTTCTTAAGAAATGTTATTTTAAGGTTATTGAAAAGCTTCACAAAGCTGATTTATAGCATCCAAGCTGATTTTTTTCTTGATTTTGTATCACAGGTGCTTTATAGGGTTTAGATCAGTGCTAATCTATTATTGATATGGTATCCTTTATGAGGAGATATTTCACAGATTGTGCTCTATTTTTTGTGGTTTTGTTGCTATCTGAATACGTTTTTATTGCTATTTGAGTACATAATTTGAAAAAAACTGTTTCAAATTATGACTTTAATGGTCGAAAGTATAAAACATTGATTACTATGAAAAAAATTACAGAGAAATAAAAGTAGAAGAAACAATTTCACTAATTGGAGGACCAGTCAGGCTATTTGAGCTATTTGACTTGTATTTTGGGTTCATTAAGACTTTAAAAGGACACTATGTATTGTCTGCCGTCTGGTGAAATGAGATATATCTTGGTTTCATTAAAAATAACACATGAATCCATTGAGAATAGGTCCATATTCATATTTCCTAGCAAATGCCAGCTGTGCTAGTCTGTGTTCCCTTTACACTAATGGAACTTTTTGAGCAACTCTTCCAAACAGCTTAGCTTCTACTCAATATAGTCATAGTCAAACGGTCCTCGTTGATACGCCAGTATTTAGTTCTGGCTCTTTGAACCTTCGCAATTATGACTATCTTATAATCTTTTTATAGGGTTGTTTTTCTTGATCTTTTCTTTCAGGGAACATTTTCAGTTGTTTTACACATTTTGGAATACTACCCTACATTTTACATAAAATTTTTGGAACAATTTAAAGCATCCACTATTTTTCAATATGACCAACCATGTTGATAAAAATTAATTATTACTTTTTGTATTGTATCATAATTCTTATTTTGACCCCTATTTATTTTAAAAATTATAATGCAAATGAGTACATTAACAATGTGTTATTTAAGAATATTGACAAAATTAATTAATTTTAGAAGAAAAAGCGTACACATTTTAAAATTCTAATATTAGATCATAAACATTTTAATGTCTTAAATTAGACGGCTAGGCAGAAAACGCAATAACCATCAATTAGAGAGACTTGTTTTTATATTCATTATTTATACTTTTCAGTAGTGATAGGCTGCTATACAGGTTACTTGATAAGGAATAGCATATGATAATAGGTCACAATATCTATTTTAGTTGACAGTTAGAGGGACTTGAACAGTAAATTTTGCTCAGAGTTCTGTTTGCCTCTAATTAGTGGACCGTATATAATATATATACCCACTAGCATTTCCAATGAAATATTCTTCTTTTACCTTATATGAAATTCACGTCTTTCTTCTTGTAGCTGTTCAGAAATTTGTTTGACAAGATCAGGATCATCAGGCAGTATTAATTCTCCATTAGAGCCAACTACGGTACTAGCTGGCATCAGCTGCTCCCGTAGAATTTCTTTATCATCTGGATGTGTTAAGTTGAATAAGTTCTGGCCAAGCAAATCAATCTGTAAATGACAGATTAATAATATTTTATTATAGTCACGATTAATAAGTTATTTTTTATTAGACTAATTCCTTTATACGCTGATGAAATACAATTACCAATATTCTGTTGTCAAGGTTGTTGGCTGACATATCTTAAAATATGAGTACTAAAAAAATAAAAGCAGTGTTTTAATCAACATTAATTCACTTTATTGCAAAAACTATTTTACTTTTATGAAACTTAATAGCTGTTAGAAATGACTTACAAATTATTTTATTCCTAATTTTACTTGCAGCCCTAATGTATAGTTATTATAATATTGAAAATTTGAAGATGAAACTTAAGCAAATACAAATTTTACTCACTACACTTTCATTAAGAGCATCCAATTATATAGTTTTTGTTATATTCAAATTCATTAAAATAATAGTGTGTTTACTAAAATGCAAACATTAGGCAAAAAAAATAAAATAGTGGGTTATTTTCTTTTCTCAAGAAAACATTTTATGTAATAAATTAATGTAAATAAATTAAAAAAAAATTATTCTTCAATCAGCTTTTTCGTGCTAACACATATATTATAATTAACACTATGATATAACTCTACTTCATACTGTAATATCAGTTATGTAATATAAAGTATTTCATACTATAACTCTACTGTAATACAACTCTACATATTTAATTCCAGTATATCAATTTTCAATTTGATGTAAGGTATTACAAATTAGTTGATGTTGAAATTACATGAACATCAAAATTATTTACTTGACTTAGTTTCCTTATGAGAGTATTATCTGATGAAGAAACATTATCAATAAAAATGTATCCATAGTAAACTATCATATATGCTGATGATTATTAAGCTTTGTACACAATTTTATTAAAATAGTCACCTTAAGAAAAAAGAAACTTAGAAATAAATGAATTGTGAATTAAAACTACGCAGAATTGTCAACAATTTCTGAAAGAAATTGCTGACGCTGATCACTTAAGTGATTTCTAAAAATTATATTTTTATTTTAATTAACAAAATACCTTAAATTCTCGAGGTGGAAGCATACGAAATGAATATTTTAAGTCTCACCTATTTTGGACCAATAGCATGGGGTGTAGAATACCATCACCACAGTGAATTTTGTTTCAATATTGTGACAAATGAGATGTTAGTTTCTACTTAAGCACTACATATAAATAATACTTGTAAATTGGCGTACATGTGGCCTGCTCCTATTAATTATACCTACATTTAAAGTTTATAGTAGTGTATGTATTCTGCCTTTTTATCTAATTGTTTAATTAAACTTTTAAATTAAACTTTCGCGGTAAATGTTTATTCCGACCAAATACAATCCATACCTTGTTGGAAGAAACTTTGGTTCCATGGTTTATTTTTCAGAGTCGGTTGGAGATAATGATGATGTGCTTCTTTCTCAACAATAAGAGAGAATTCCTTTTCCTAAATCATACTAACACTGATGAAGGGAAACAAAAGAAACAGTGATAATTCAATAAAAAGCTGTAAATTAACTAAAAGAAGTATGAATTACAAAATACCTTTTTGCAAAAAGTAATATAAAAAGAAGAAGGTAGATAAAAAATGCTCAACATAGATGAAAATAACATCATCCATGTTGTTATGGATAGATACAGCAAGTAATGTCATGAGGCATGCATCGGTTTATCAGTAAAGATCTTGATGCATTTCATATGATTGTAAAATTACTAGTAACTATTCGGTTTTTGATCTCAAGTATTAAAAATAACACTAATTGAAATATTTTTCTTTGCATATTTTTTGATAGTTTCATTTTGTTTTTTGTTTATTGTAAAATGCCATTTGAGATGAACGATTTTTTATATACTATAAGATTTATAATAAAAATTATTAACCATTTGCAATATTTTTCATTTTATTTTAAATCTCATTTAGATTGGCCTTACCACCTGCCTACAGTTGGTAAGGCCACACTTTATGTGTAGTTACTCAGTAGTATACATTATGTATGTATTTGTTTCTAATAGTCATTAGAATAATCGTTATCAAAACAGGTGGCCATTATTTTGAAATTGATTCCGAAATTTGGTCAGAACTATAAGTGAATATAAATATTTTTACTGTAATTTTTTTAAAACTAACTTCCACATTTTGCTTAATTATTTTTGGGAGAATTCGTTTTCTTATGTCTTTATATAAAACAATAAAAAAATTATATTTCACTTTTTGTTTATTTCATCTTGGATACGTTGTCCCAATGAAGGTGTCCTATCTATGAAATAGTGGAGAAAGAAACGAGACATTGATATGAAATATTTAATATAGATGTAGTGATGGCTGGGAGTGGATATTAATTTATTTAATTAATCGGAACCACCAATTAGAAACTAAGAATAGAAGGAAACATTTTTATTTGATTACTTCATTTGTTCTGTCCATATTTTTATACAAATATTATTAAGTGTTAATTACAGGGATACATACGGAGTAATATACTTTATTACTGTATGAAAAGAGAGTTGACGAGTACATATTGAAATTAATACTGATTTTTGTAGGAACATGAAACTTGTCACAATAAAGTCAAAAAATTACTAACTACTGTTATTCAGATTTGCCATTGATTATACTAACATTTGGAATCAATTATATTGATTTTAAGTTAGGTAATCTATAAAGTCAATTTATAAAAGTGAATAAAAAATATACAGAAACAAGATTATTCAATTCTCTCAATTAAAATTATTAATTTTTAATTTACACATACACATATATGTGTGTATGTTTATATATATATATTATGTATATATATATATATATATATATATATATATATAAATATATATATATATATATATATATATATATATATATATATATATATATATATAGGCTTTTGCACATATTATTACAAGGATTGTTTATAATTTTATTTATTATAATACAAGGTGGATGTAAAATAAAAACTTAACCAGATGGAAAGAAAAGTCATGCTTGTACTTAAGTTATCAAAAGCAATTACTAGAGATCAGTAGAAACCAATTAGTTATTTATCGATCCATGCTTATCCTTCATATATATCATTATAATCTTATCTAAGCCAGAAAATTTGGGTAGTCGGGAAAGTTTGCAGCATTGTTATCACCGAAATGCCAAGAGATTTTTTATTTTTCATAAAAAAAATTAACAAATGAGTATAATTCACATATTTCAGTGACAACTTATTCTTTTTCTAGCAAAGTATTTGCACTTTTGGTGGTGTTATACTTTTAGGATTTTAGGGGAAAATCTCATTTGGTTTTAGGCAGGCTTATCCTGAAAATAATTTTATACCGCTAAGATAATTTTGTAGAGTAACAACAAATGGTGGAATAACAGATACATATGGTAAATATATTACAACTTCCTAATTGTGCATAATGCATTACGAGCCTCCCAATTTTCATTTTGTCAGCAGAATAATGCAATGCATTTTCTATTAGCTAATTCAGAGGGTTTTTCTTTAAACTATTGCTTCAAGAGCTTATGACACCAAAAAAAACAATTTTTTGTAATTATAGTATTGGCTCCAATATATATATATATATATATATATATATATATATATATATATATATATATATATATTACTAGAAATTTACATCATCAGAAGTTACGGAAACGACGAACAGGTACCTTCATTCACGGAAAGTGAAATACATAATGCTACAAAGTCTCTCAAATTAATGAAAAGTCGATGTGAAAACGGACTCACAAACGACATTTTAAAAGCGACACTAGAACTTCGACATTAGAATTTAACAATCAAGTGAACAGTGAGCTGGTTTTCGTCCAAAATACTCTAAGACCATATTTTCACATTAGCTCAAATTCTGGAAAGATATTTAGAGTATCACAAATCATTATACATTGCATTTGTCATTAATCCAAGGCATTTTTTCCATAATTCATTTGTCATTATGGAAAACCCTAAATATTAAAGGAATACCAAGAAAGTGCATCAAAATTTTATGAGAAACGTATAACAAAAGTAAGCATTTGTAAAATTGAAGAGACAAGGTAAATTCTTCAAAATTGAACGCGACGTACGATAGAGAGACCCAATATTAGAAAAATATTTTCCGTAATTTGAGCTAGGATTCGATGGGAATAAATATAAAGGAGTGTGCTCGAACCACTTATGCATTCCTGATAATGTAGTTCTAGTAAAGAGAGGGGAGATGTATATATATCTAGTATGTAAAACAAACAACTGGAATGTTGTATTACAATTACTTGACACAGAAGGTAGAAAATGTGTTTTAGAGATGAACAAAAGCAAAACATGTGTTATGACACATAGAGAAAGAATACTCGTAAAAATAAGATCAAATATTTTGGACTACCTCTATTACAATTGTATACTTAGGACAGCAAATCTCACTTATGAATCAAATACATACCGAAGTAAACAGAAGGATTAAAATCACGTAATCCAAATTACTGACTCTCCTAAAAAAACATTTGACACTTTGTTACAGCTATTCTATTACAAGGTTGCAAAGATGGGTTCAAAAATGGGTTTAAGCAAGGAGATAACCCAAAAACTACAAAGATTCCAGAGAGTAACCGAGAGGAATATGATGGGACTTCGATTGACAGCTAGATTAAGAAATACTGACTTGCGGAAACGTACTGATCTAATGGATGTAGCAGAGTTAGCCTGTCAATTAAAGTTTCGCGCGGCGGATCATGTGGCACGGATCATCATCATCACTACAGAGATGATGATGCTCATCGCCACTACAGAGAGGATATAATGGACTAGAATCACGCAGGATAGAAAGAAATGGCATGTCATGGAGGAGGCCTTCACCCGACATGTTACACGTGAAATAATATCACTATTAAAAACAAGTCAATGTACTTTGTACAAAGAGTTAGAAAAAGTGTGAGTTTGAAAAAAGGTTGTGGTCAATCGAAAAACTTGAGTTCCTGAGATTGTAGAAACATAATAAGACACAAATCATTTTTTAAAAACTTTGTACGAGGAAGACAGTCAGCCAGTGGATAGAGCAACGAGATCTTCAGAGAAATAATTGTCGAGCAATTGAAGAGAAAAAGAAACCTCTTTTCAATAAAAAGAGTATCAAAACTATTTCAAAGTGTGTCAAGTGTAAGATAAATCGTTATACGATTGATGATGATATAAAGAAGAAAGGGTGAGTCAATTAATGAAAAGGGAATTTAAGCGAACTATTAAATCACGGAGCGAAGATTTAAGGACGGCTCTAATTAACACACAATGTGAAAAATATGTCCGATTAATAAAGTCAGCTTCTAACATGACATTGACTATAAATGCGTGAAATATTGGTTATCTCTCAGGATTTTTTTGTACTACAATAATGGTCACAAAGTTCTGATTGGAATCGGATTGAAAATTTTCAAAAAACGGGTAAGAGTAAAGATAAAAAGTTTTTTTTAAAACTATTGCTAATGTACACTGTCAACCGTAAACATGGCGGAAAATTGAGGGTAATGGGAAATAATGAGCAATGGGAAAATCTTGTCAAGTGAGTGAAAAAGTGATTTTAGCAATTAAAAAACTAAAGATATATATGGATATATATGGACGAGATATTAAGAGGACTTGGAATATGAAAGATAAAAGCCGAAAATAAAATATACAACACTTTATAATTTTTTATAAAATATAATCGTTGCATTTAAGTTACGTGCACTTTAAGGAGAGGCCTGGGAAATTCAAGTTCGTAAGTAATCGATAGTTGCTTAAAGCTGATTGGAAAGTTATTCTTGTTTTTATTGCATTATTTTTTCAATTCGTTTAATAATTTCAATTATTAAACTTGAGCGTAACTATCAGCTACACGGTGCATTCTTGCGTCTTATACGACCTATTTACTTTCGACCACGATAAACCCTTTAGACGCTCTTCCGTCTAAAACCTTATAACTTATTTTTTCATTCAATTATAATTGTTTACTCGGTTTTAAAATGAGACAAGTTCTTATTAGATCATTATTTTAGTTGAAAAAAGATCGGACTCAAAATAGCCGTCAAGATTCAAATAGTTTCTTTATATCGAATAAGTGTAAAGTTTGAATTGAAATAAGTATGCACCACATTTATTCAGTCATTACAATTACTTTATATTAGAACTCAGCAAATTTTTGTGAACAAGCATAAAATCTTACAGAAACAAAAATTTGCCCAGTTCAAATATGAAGTTATCTTAAGGAATAAATTATGTTTATGCGTTATTTTTAAATTAAAACGTTATTTTCCTTCCCTCTCTACTTTCATATAGTTTTTATACCAAGAACACATTACCGCGATATAAAATACAAGTATCCGTCACTTTAGTGCAAAATTAGCGCCGATTTGACAGGACTAACCCTAACGTATTTTTTTAAGAACACGTCGCTAGTAGAGTCATTTCATTTTCATAGTATTTATTTTCAAAGCATGGTGGGATTCCGGTAAATGTACCGCACAAGAAATATCAGTTTTTATTAATTAAAATTATGTAATCTGTAGAATAGAAATAAATATAATCTAGCGTAAGCATTACAAAGGTATTTAAGATACATTATTCTATAAAATTGTAATAAGACAATGATAAAAAATCATTAAATATTAAAAGTAAAATTTCTTGACGAATACCTGATTTTTTTCTTTCAGGTATAATATTCATGCTATGAAAAGTTGGCTACTTATCAAATTCTAAGTGTATAAAGTTGACTGACAGCAGTTTAAAGGTTGATCGTAATGATCAGTGGATATATGATATCAGTGAGAATATGGTAATCAGTGAATTAGACAATGCCAAAATTAGAAATAATTGGGGATCTATACCTCAGGAAATATAAAAGTTATTTTGTCAAATTTAATATGCAATGCCGTCATTAGCATCTCCTTGTGTAAGTAAACAAACAACAAGTAAAACATCATAGTACATCATAGCTTGTTTCTAAAACAATACACAGCTAAGCATGCGCTGTGTAAGCTAGAAAACGCAAACACGTGATAATATTTACTAACCCGTAAAGTTTGATCGTAATTTTATTATGACTTTTGAAATGGTGAAAAACCAATTTATATGCGCAGTGAGCGCAGCGCGGCGGGAGTAAAACTCTCTGCTACCGGGATCACTAAAGTAATGTGGATGCAGACAGTCATTTTGCAGCCACGTTGTTACTATATGGTACATTCATAATTTTCCGGGTTCCTATAAGTAATCTTATACTCCCATAGAATAATATAAGGGTTCAATAAAGATATACTCATGTAATTAATTGCAGTAGAAGTGAGATGTAGATGGTGAGTTTTAGATGGTAATTTGAATTGATTTTAGTTGGATTTCAAATATAGATTCAGAACAATTTGTTTCACTTAGCTTTTCTTAAGTGAATATGTTTATTGCATTTTTCCGTCTTTTCTTTTATCCTTCTTTTTACCTTTCATTTTCTTTACAAAGGTTTCTAAATTTCTAAAGTCGAGATCGTATTTCATCGTATATTGCTACATTTTGGTTCTATGGCTTTATTAAAAGAATAATTATAAATAATACTGCTGTTAATAAAAAGCAGTTTGGTTTTATTACTTTCGTTATCAAAAATAAGTTTCTATAAGAAGCTTATACAATTCTTTTTTATTTGGCACTATAAAATCAATATAAATTTTCCGGCTAAAGATTCATTCCTCAATTTTCGTTAACTTTTTGGCTCGAGTTGTAATAATTGTTATTTTATATTTCGATGCAACAAAAATATAAATAATATAAAAACTATTTAAAGTTTTTTTTAAATTATTTCATATTTACTAAGTTAGTAATACGATACAATAGTTCATTCATTAATTCTGTGGGAGAACTACGGGCGGAGGATTTACATAAAAAAGTCGTACACAGGTTAGTTTGTAAAACGTTATGGCTAATACATTCGTTAAGATAGAAAAATTTAAAAACGGTACGCCTCTTACAGAAATCAAATTTTACTGAATAATTATCTTTTAAATTCTTTATGTACGTACGACACCAGATCTGCAGTTTTGCTCTCGGGCAAAAAGGCCAACATATCGTCTGGATGAGTGTTTGAATCGTTTTTGTATCTGGTTCTTTAATTTTCATAATAAAAGGCTTCTTTTCAATGCATGAGCATGAAAGAGTTTCTTAAAATATTTGGTAATATTTCTAAACAAAAATATGGCAAATGATAACTAATTTGGTTAACCAGGATTTTCAACCTTGTGTTAAAGATTATGGGAGATTTCTATGACACGAATAAACAGATCCCGTTATTGCTGGACCTGATCAAATATGACTAATATATTTTAGTATGGAAATGAAGGATATAAAGTTTAAAGTAGTTTTGGTAGAATTACCTGTATGTACTATTTATTGAGCAAATGGCGAAAGGCACAAAAATGGTTCATTTAAATTTCCAGAACTTACTGGTAAAAAATGGTTCATTTAAGTTTTCGGTGATATTACCCGTATGTCAATAATAAAAATAAAGCATGATCTAATATTGTTGAAAAATTAAGTTGTAAGTCACGTGAAAAAGCAGATAATAAAATTGTTTATCAGGCACGTAAATCACCGATAAAGCAAATATTGTCAACGGAGGTTCTGATACGGACATCCGAATTATCATTCTTGGTAATTTATAAATACTTAAAGAACTACTCGTCATATCTTGGGATCTTCAGAGGAACAAAAAATAATATATAGTTGCAGTAAAGCTTACTTACTTTCCATGCTTTTACTAGTTGCGATTACAATATCATTTCCACAGAAAAGTAAAAAAGATCCTTAAACTTGTTAAAAAAATTATATAAAATATCAGTGCGAATGTGCTACTCTTGCTGAATTTTCTTAAACGGAGAACACGAGAATAGATACTTTAAATATCATACAAATACTTACATGTCAAAGAAAAAATTCAATCCAAGAAAAAAGAACTTAAGAAAAATCCTGAATTATCGCGAAACAATACTTTTTACGCCTCAATATTCAAAGCCGAACAAGGCTTAATATTCAAGTGCTCCGTCGCTCGCGTCGTAACACGCCGCTTGCGCTTGGTGTACGAGTATGTGCACTTATAAGCCCTTGCATTATTTGTAATAGTGTATCTTAAGAACGAAATGAGATATGAAGAAATTTCATTTCTCGAGAAACATAGAAACCGGTTTGCTATACCAATTTAAAAACAAACAATGTACATATGGATACTAAATATATACCTAACTTATTGCGTAGGAAATTAATACTAGGTGTTTGTGACTACCCGGTACGATTACTTATGTACAGCATTGTTTATCTACCGATACTTACTTGCAACTTATTCCTATGAAAAGTGGCTAGGGCTGCCAGACGCCGCAATGGCTGATTCAGAAAACTCAAACCTAGGAAATGGTAATTGCCTTAACACCAATTAATTTACGCAACCTGAGAATGACAAAAATGTATTTAATAACCACCTACCCTACAACCGAAATAAGTAATAAATTAATATACACTTCCAATTCATATATCTGCATTTAAAAGTTATTTGCTTTGTAGTGAAGTGTTTCAATAATTAGAAAAAAAGCTCTTAATAAATCATTATTAAGAGATTTTTTCATATTTATTAAACGATAAATACCATGTTTTTGGTATTTATCATTTAATATAAAATTTTGGTTAGCTATATATTTGTTATTAAAAATCACAAAAATATATTATTAGTATTTAGAAGTCAGCGTACTTTTAAGTTTGCAAGTTTTGTATATTTACAAAAATATTTAAATACGAATACTCCTTTAAACCCTTTCGTTTTAATATATTTAAAAGCTTTATCTATCTACTTTCTGAATTTGTATTTGGATGCTTTGGCACACTTTTCTTTATAGTTTTATAAATTTCTTTAGCGAATAGGTATTTACTGAGGTGTTTGTAGCTTTTTAATGTTTGTTCTTAATTTTTAATCGACTCCCTTTACTAGTTACCCACGATTATTGTTTGCATCGTTAATTAAGGTAGCATTTTTTAAAGGCAGCATTTTTGATATCTTTATTTTGGCAAAAGACTACAAATAATAAAATTAATCGTTTAAAACAATAATTAATATTTAAAACAGAAGATAAAATTACGAATAGACATAAATTCGTATATGTAGTCTGTAAAACATAAATGTACATTAAGTTTGATCCATAATTAGCTCAGGTTTATAAATTGTTTTGTTCATTATTTTTGGTATTATGACTTTTATTTTATGAAATTTATTGAATTTGTTGCTATTTTGGCGAATTTTCGAGAAGATTATTCATGATTTTTAGAGAACAGATATTACTGATTTTATTTACGTGAAACGTTTTATGGCGCGTTTGGATGGGAGTTAAAAGGTTCTGATATCACATCGCGTCTTGCTATTCGGTCAGCTACGTGTCTTGTCGGTTCATTCTGGCTTAATTCGTCTAGCTACGCGTCTTTCAGACTTCACGCTTCCCTTTCTACTATACTAAGACACACGGTACTTTACGTATAAACAGTTTAGTGTATAAACATTGTTTCTTATTTACTAACGTATACAGCTTTTCTCTTTTATATCGATGTAATATGAGTTATAGTGACAATGACAAAAAATTTAGATGTTTTACATCTGCCACGAGTCCCATGACGGCTCGGTTTTTTTAGAGATACATTAATGAGGGATATATTAAACCAAGTATATTAAATCTAAACCGACGAAATTGGAGTTAATGACTAAATCAAATTATAAAATGTTCTAGTTGAAAAAATATTTTACGAAGAAATCTTTTAAATGCGCACTGGTTTCATTCTCATGTAGCTATTTTTGGATTCATTATTCACATGGTGAACCTTCTAATAAGTCAACGCTGTTTGTAGTAACGTTGTTTGTTTAACAAAAAAATATGTTAATCCAACTGATTTTCTAGTATTTTTACTATTAACATTTCTCAGTAGCGCTAAATTAAAGAAGTACACAATTTAGCTATATTCTAATAATATTATATGTACCATTCTGCTACATATAATATGATTGTTGTATGTTTTAAGTAAGTAAGCAGTACCGTATGATTTAAGCATATCGACCAGGTTAATAACACTATTGAAATAGTAGATAAATATCGATTTACAAAACAAATGTAGAAGAAAAGAAGATTAAAAAAAAGCAAGTACAATGACTCAATTCAGATAAAGATTGCATTAAAGAAGTACGTATTGAAAATATCAAGCGGTGATAGAGTAAGCTAAGGTAAAAGCGAATAATGGAAATTTTGCGAAAGCTCTCTTCTTAGTAATATTAATTCCGCCGGTGCATTTCAAAGTAAGCTTTCCTTTATGAAGTGCACCATTTGCTTTGTATTTTCGAAGAAACTCTCCGCTTCAAATTCACCACTATAGTAGCTTCATATTTAAATTTAATATAAGAATAATACCGGTTTTCAAAGTACCGTGGAAGCTCTGCCGCTGCATTACAATTTTAAAATCATGTTATTGTTATATAAAAGTCAGAGTTGCACGAGTTCCTTTGTTATATGCATTTCATTTAAAATAACCTAGTGATAGTTTACAAAGCCCTCCACGATAGGTTTTCTATCGTTTCACAGTGCTAGAAAATTTACGGGGAAATGTTGAATCGGGAGTTGCGCGTAAAGCGCTGAAATAATGGGACCGAGACTTTTGTTTCTGCAAAAAATAATTCCTTCTTTAAACTTTTGATGGGCGTAGAACGGATAACAGCATATAAAGATACTAATACAGATTAGAGAAGAAGGTGCATGAAATATATATATATATATATATATATATATATATATATATATATATATATATATATATATATATATATATGCGAGTTTGCTAGCGTTACGCGAACGGGGATTTTTTATTATTTTGTAATTTCATTTCGTTCTTGAACAATTTTATAAATTATTATTTTGTTCAATACATTAAATATTCTATGTTTAAAGTGAATAAAATTGTAAATTCATTTTAAAGTTCATATTTTGTGAATTTGAAGTTTTACTTCAGTCATGTGGTCTAAAGCACACTCGTTTTTTTCACATAAGTTACGGATATTTTTGATCTCATGTCATAGCATAATTTTAAGGTGAGTTTATTTAGTACAATTTATTGAGCGTTTCATAGACCAAAACTAGATAGATAATAAAAGGTATATTTTATGGAAGGTTTACCCTAGCATCTTTTCATTTTTTCCTTACATTAATTTTAAATTAGGTATGCTTTCTTCAGTTTTATTACATTAAATAGGAGGAAGCGTTGCTATGGTTCCCTATTGCCATCATGGAAGTTCCTCAATTTCGGCAGAGAAGAAAATTGAGCAAGTGTAGGCGATGGTCAAGAGAATGGATATTAAAAAGAGATCAATACTCTCATATAAACGAATTTGCGGGCGGATTTCAGAGCATACCATGAATTACTAGAGTTTGTAAAGCCACAAATTATCACATTCCACACAAGAAAGATATTTCTGGCATGAGGAAGGCTATTCCACCACACAAAAGATTGACATCAACTTTGCGATTTCTTGCAAGTGAAAGAAACTACAAGGACTTAGAGTTCGCTATAATTAACGCATTTATTCTTAAAATTTACTATTAAAATAATTTATCTATTTCTTAAAGTATACGAAATTCGCCGGAAAGTACTGGTGTCTTCATATAAAATGTTTGTCTTTTCGCTCGAAATATGGTACATTCGAAGTGTACCATATTTCAGCGAAGCCGCAAATCCTCATAAAGCTATCATTCCTATTAACGAAATCCATTGAACCCAAACAGGTGCCCGCGCATTGACCGAATGTCATCAAGTGAAAGTAAATCAACTACATTTATCAGCAACCCTTTGTTTTGGCGTTCTATTTTGACTGTTGACAGCAATTCTATTGTTAGCATTGCGCCCTTTATCCATTCCATCCGCTGTCGCAATGAGTGAATGTACATGGTTAATTGGGTCCGTACATGTATGTATCTATGTATGTACACAATTTAGTAAATACATTTAACATTGTTTTAATATTAATAAATTTGTGAATTCTTTAATTGTGAAAAAGAGTGTTAGTAATTTGTTTATACACAATATTAGGTTACATTTTTGATGAATGACCAAATTTCAAAGAGAGATTAACAAACGGTTCCGCACTTTAGTAAAGCGGGAACGTTAGAAAAAGTAATACAAATAGTGTTATTAAAGCGGGAACGTTAGGAAAAGTAAAACAAATAGTGTTATTAAAGCGGGAACGTTAGGAAAAGTAAAACAAATAGTGTTATTAAAGCGGGAACGTTAGGAAAAGTAAAACAAATAGTGTTATTAAAGCGGGAACGTTAGGAAAATTAAAACAAATAGTGTTATATGATTTAGTTACTCTTTATTAGTCCTCGAATTTTGATCACTCATCATAATGTCATATATATATATATATACACACACACACACACATATATATATATATATATATATATACATATACATATACATATATATATATATATATATATATATATATATATATATATATATATATATATAAATATACATGTACTGAGTGACATTTTGACGAGTGATCAAAATTCGAGGATGAAGAATTTTCAATTTTTCATTTGTTTAACTCTCAGTCCGTAATATCATTCTACCTACTAAAATATGAATTTGTTTTTAATTTTAAATGCACTTATTGCGATGTTGGATATGGTTTACTTTTAATAATTCAATGACAGTATTTAACTATTAACATATACAATGTAGTATTTACATGGCCTGCCCGCACCTCACTACCTCTGCTGTCACCACAATAGTAGTAACGTAAACAATCTGCTACTGTTTTCTACCATTTAACTAGTGGCGCAATAATTGCAACCCAAAGCGGTCATGTTCGTCTCTGAGTATGATTTATTTTTAGTTTTTTTTTGTTTAACGTTGTAATTTTATTGGTATAATGATTTCATATATTATAAAAAACGAGGAAAAGAACTAGAATATGGTTAATTGGACACACTTGCTCAGAACTAGAGCAAATAAAATTACTCTCAGTGAAAGAAGTGATGAGTATATTTTTTCATTACAAAAATGTTATGAAAAAAGTAAATAGAGAATCGACGTGATTAACTGCTGGTGATGTGATATCTTTATGGCATAAAACAAGTATTACCATCAAATATAAACATGTTATCATAAAAATATTCAAATAATTCAAAGAATGGCAAAATTGAAAAAAAGTAAAGAAAATTAAGCAAAACGCTCAACAGCAATCAAAGAAAAAGAAAATAAACGGCAATCAAATTTAAATATGCTATTTGATATAGCTCACTCACTACTCAAATGCTCTACATATGATGAACATTGACGAAGACAAGCAATTTATTTTGAACCAAAGGAAAATGAGGCGTCCAGGACGAATTGGTAATATCGATAAACAGTATGCGAAAAACTTGATAAACAATTGGAAAAAGAAGCTGAGTTGGAAAAAATGGAAGGAACAGAAAAAGAAGCAGTGAATAGTATTTATTTTCATAATCAATAGATTAACGATTTATTTTCAAATTCAGCTACTTCTTCTGCAGGGGATAGAAATGTAGAGTGACATGAGTTAAAGTTGTTTTAATTCTCCTCAGCCAGGACCCTCTTCAAGCTAATAATTTGATATTATTGGAAAGGATTCCTGAACGCGGTATCTCGTTCAAAGCCCCTGCTGGAATGTACTGTGGACGTTGGATGGCAAAAGCTATACATGTATGGAAATTTTTATAAAACATAAGAACCATTAACGATTTAGTCGAATGGGGTGTTGCCCTGATGGAAGAATACAATAAATTATAAACGAACGATGCGGAGCAGAAGCAGTACTGAATATTATCAGTTAAGAATTATGGAAAGAAAATCAAAACAAGAGTTTGATCATTGTTATTTAGTATTTTCATCCATAAAACTGTATTCTGCTTGTAATAAATTCTTATTTTGAAATTTATTGTTTTATTTTGCAAATTTCAAATGTCGGTAGCGTACATTAAATGTCAATTAAAAAATTTAATGAAAATCCTGGTCCAGTGGTATAGATCAGTTTTAGGGCTTGAGAGTAAAGAAAACATAAAAAATGTGTGCGGTCGAGGGACCCCCGTCAAGAACGAAGTTCCTCACATTATTTTTTCAACTCTAAACGTGATTTAATATGTAGACTTTTATTGATTATATTAGTGTATTTTTGTCACGCCAAAAAGTTCAGCCCTCTTTTATTCAACTCTCTCTCTCTCTCTCTCTTTCTTTAATTTGTATATTTTATGTTATTTTTTATAATTTTTCAAAAAGCAAAAATGTAAAGTAAGGATTCAAATCAATAAATTTCAATTAATATTTTAGAAATAGTCATTTATTATAAAATAAGTAACATAAAAAAATTCTAAATAAAAAAACCATAACAAAATACTTAAATTAATAAATTACAATAAATTACCAGCATAATCATTTATTTTCATTGTTAATTAAACTTTATTTAGACTGTTTGATGAAAAAAAAAAAAAATTTTTAGAGTATTAAAATTTCATGTTAAAATTAATATGAAATTTAATTCAATTAAAAATTAAAATTAATTTTAACATTAAATTTTATTATTCTAAGATTTTCTTATTTTATTGTTTTAAAATTTATTTATTAAATCAATCAAATTAAAAGATAATTTTAAGTTTAAATTCAATTATTTTAAAAATTAAAATTTCATTATTTATATTTTTTTAAGGTTAGTTATTCAATTTTTTTAAATAAATTAATCAAATTTAAAATTAATTATAGAATTAAATTTAGTTATATTAAAAGTTAAAACTTATTTATTTTCATTTTAATTATTTTATTTAAAATTTAAATATTTCAAACATTTAAATGCATATAATGAATTGTTAAATTTACTGAAACAATCTAAATAAAGTTTAATTAATGATAATAATTGAATATACTGACAATTTATTGTAATTTATTAATTTTAAGTATTTAATAAATTATAAAGTAATACAAATATATATGTAATCGGAGCCCGATTTGAAGTACATGTATCGACATGATTTATCAAAGTTATTTTTAAAGACATTTATAAATTTTAAGATTTACGCATCTTTGTGCATTTATTAACAAGTAACATAATACAAATTATAGTGAACCATTTCAAAGCAATTTTAAAATGTTGCTGAAATGTTTACGGTTCAGGTTATTGACTTATGTGTCTTCAGATATAGTTTAGATGTTTCATTAGCTTAAAGTGAATTATGTCAAAATAGGGAGTTTCCTTAAGAGTAATTCAACTAAGTGTACATTTACTGAAACTTGCTTATTTTGAAAATACTTTTAAGTTTTTCTATGTAAGGTATACATATTATTAAACATATATATTAAAAAAATTATAATTCATTTTATAATTTTTTTAATATATATGTTTAATAATATGTTTACAATTAAATATGTTAAAATATTAAATACTTTTAAATGAAATATGAAATTTTAACGACTGAGATTTAATTTCAAATGGCGATGAACCAATTAAATGGGTTGAAAAATTATTAAAATGTTTGCATATTAGTACAGCATTGATTTATATTTAAATACCCAAATAGATTGAATTAAAAACTAATCTTCCGCCCGTAACATATGTTGTCTGTTAAAATGAATGAAGATGTAGGAGAAACCATAATTTTATACAAAACATTCGAAATTGAGGCAAAGTATTTCACAAATTATAGGGTATAAGCCCTAGGTTGTCGTGCATTTTCCTGCAACTTTGCCATGAACTAAGGAAATCATCAAAAAAGGAGTAAATTCATACGTTTTGTAATTTTAGTTTCGTCAATTTGATGACATAGTTTTGTTTTTTGATGTAATGGTTACAATTTTTCTAATAAAATTTAAGTATTAGAAAAATTGTAGTCCTTAAAATTACGAAATCCTTAAAAAAGTAACGTATGTACATATAAAATGTTTTCGAAAATTACTACAATTGCGAAGTCAAAATAGGTCACATTTCATAAATTATACGTATAGATTAATAAATTATTACTATTGTAATATTTATACTTTGAAATTTCCAGCATGCAGAAACCTTCCATCTTTTAGGTGACAGTTATAATAATTCTATTTTATTCAAAACTTCCATTTTTATCGACAAAGTCACTGGAACCTTATTAAGCCACCACGGAGAGCAATTGATCTGTTTCGATGTGGTTTATTGTTTTTAAAGTTCACACTGGAAGAAACGAAGTAAAAGAGGTCACATAAACCTCTGAAACAGAATAAATCCCAGACAACTATTGGCTTAAACGAAAGTTTCTGTTAATCTGTAGTCGTCTGGTCGCTTTCAAAAAAGCTTTTTTATTTTTCCAGCATAAAGTACTCATTAATGGTTAAGTCTAAAGTAAGATACATTGTCTTTTTCTATATAATATTACTCCATTTTCAGCCATTCAAAACGATGCTAGTGTAATAAAGGAAATATGAAAAAAACATGTCTTGAGAAATTCTGCTAAAATTCATAATTAGTTCTACGTTAATACTATTTAAGATGCTGCAGAAATATTACAACTTATGGTGTGAAAAGAAAGAGAAAAAAAGTTTTAGTTAAAAAGAGCAATTTTATTATATAATACAAAAGTATTATATAATATATGGGATGTACAAGAAATATTGAAGAATACATTGAGCCAATCCCTGAATGGATAGAAAACATATTTATAATATTTGATATTTTTACCCGAGATTCCAGAGAAACGTGATTTCAGTATTGTACCTGTGTATACAGAAAACGCAGATAGTTTTTGTTTTTTGTTAGTGTACTTTAGTAACTCTATCCACTAACCCACGCATAAATCATTACTCTTCGTCCTATGGCCCAAATAGGTAAAAATTATTTAAACATTAAACTGTTTTTATAACTGATAAAGTGCATAAGTTAATAAAAGGAGCATAATAAAGCCAATTTTAAGGACGGTCGACTAAATCATTTGTCAGCCCAGCTTTTTAGCTAATAGAAGGGTTACCTTCTTTATTTAGAGCTTATTTGACTTTTCCTGTAGTTTCACAGTCTATTTATATTGCCGGTGAAACGAAAAGACAAAAATTCTTTAGGAAAACTTCTCTTTACGTAAATACATTTTTTCTTTTTCAATTATTGTGTTAATAAGTTCGCATTAGTCTTACTGGCAAATGTGTACATATAATAGAAAATATCTCTTTAAAACCAGTTTCAAATTTTAAGAGGTTTCTTGGCTTAAATCTTTGTCAACGAAATAATTATGATAATAATAATAATGAGGTTTATTCTTCGATGAAAATTTTGTTGACATTGGAATAAAGTTATCGGAAGTAGCTAGAAGTATCTCTTATTGACAAAAAATATGTTAAATATAAAAATATTCCCAGCTTTAAATATAAAATTAGTCCAAGCCTCATTATTTTATGTCTATATTTATTTACTAATTAATATTCCCCAAAATATTTTATTGGCCTCAGCACATAATTATTTTTTTAAAATTTTATTTTCAGATAATTATATTTTTTCCAATTCTCCTTAAGTGAGTGTAGAACTTTTTCCCGATTATCATCCGGGTATCACAAGTAATTAAAATTTCAATCCACCGGGATGTATAGGTCATCTAGTGATAGATAGAGGGGCAAGTGAGGCTTGATTATTTCAGAAAAAGGGAGTGTGTATGCTATAAAATAAGTCAGCTCCTTAGCCATTAATGGGTAGGCAGGAAATAATGCAATATTAGATGCATTTGTAAATAATTATTTTAAGGAGTTGAAAAAGTGCAGCAATTAGGTTTGAAAAACATAAAAAAGATATTAAAGTCTCATTTTATTGTCAATTATACAAACGTTGCTTTTCTGAAGCAACGTTATGTGTTTTGTGACAGTTTCTGATCAATCATTATTCAGGCGTTAATACACTAACTTCGTTATAACAAATTAAAGATGATGCTGAATAATTGATTTTGTAATTTTTTTATAAAGCTTGAAATTTATATGTTCGAGAATGGCGTAACAATTTTTCATCTAGCTAGGAAAAAGACCCATTGTGTAAATTCTACAACAAATTCTGTTAGAGAATACTATGGACATATAAGGTCGGTCGCCACTTTTCTGTAATATGTTAATCAACTCATAGTTAAGTTATAAGTTAATTCATAAGACCATGCAAGATGCAGTCAGTACTACTTTATTGATTGTATCATTTCAAGCTATATTTACCAGGCTTCATCTCACCGAAAAAAGCCAATCAGCTCCAAAGTTTGTCCATATTTTTTATGGGAAATATTCCATATTTATTTACCAGGATGAATTTGTAATTTTTGATTGAAATTGTAGTAAGGTCCTGGAAAACTTACTGATAAATACTACTTACCATACCACTATAACTATAGAAAGTTCGTTTTCCACGACGAAAAGGATAAAGACTTTTCTTAGAAATAAAATTAGCCACGAGAAGTTAAGCTTGTAGACCGTACTTTCCATTCATTAGTATAAAGACGTTGGCGCAGATTCAATCCTCAATTAATTAGCTTTATAATGTACTTTACTTCAGTTGCTATATTTATATTTATGTATGTATATATGTGTATGTATACACACACACACACACACACACACACACATATATATATATATATATATATATATATATACATACATCGATTTTTACATAAACTCTTTTGTCGATACAAACTGTTAGGTTTTTTTAACGAGAAAATATTACTCATGCTAATGGAGAGTTCATTGTAGTAGTTTCACAGATTGTTTAGATGAAAGAAGTTTATCTATCTGTCACAACTGCTTTTCTCAGAAACCGCTTGACATAATAATTTGAAACTTAGTATAGTAATAAAACATATTACGCCTATATCATAATACCCAAGTCTCAATAATATTTATATGGAAGTTTGGGGTGAGCAACCTATATAGCGTGGAGCATCGTTGGAATAGGTTAGTTATAAGGGTCTTAAAAATATTTTTTTCGTAATTTTTATATCTTTGAAGATATACTGAAATATGCGAAAAATATGTTACCCCCTCCGCTCCCTATTTTCCAGATTACTAAACTTATGAAAAAAATAAAGATTTTAAAACCATGCGCAAAAGTTTTAGGATAACTATAGCAATTATCCTAGATCATATAATTTTTGAATTATGCGCTATGTTTTTACGCTTACGAAAGATATAGTAGGCAATATATTGAGGTCGTAAAAAGTTTATTTTTGTAAATAGTATAATAGATATACTTATTCAGACACATGGTACTGGTTAATTCATTTTAAAGGAATATGACTTGCAAATAATTGTTTATGTCATTAAATATTTTTTATATCCATTAGGTTTTTTGCAAAGTTATGCTATTCACATTTTTGGGAAACGTACCGACGTGAAATAAAAATATACATAATAACAATATTTGTTTTTCTTCCTAGTTATTCAAAGTTTTTTAAAGTTTCATCTTCCTAGTTTTAATTATAGTTAAAATGTTCTTATTTTTGTTTTGTAAAGCAATGAGAAAAAAGTGTTTTGGGATTTACGTATAATGTTCGAAATTCTGCTGAATATTGTTGCAAATAATATTGAAATAAAAATACATAATTTTTCACTGCACCAATAGATATAGAATATATATCTTCGGCCAAAGGACTCTGGTATTTTAGGCCAAACTCTGGTATTTTAGGCTAAGTCAATGCATTTCACGCTAGGTCGATTCGACTAGAGAGTATTGAGCTGTGAAAGGAATATATTCCAGTTAAGTCTCAGTGAGGTGATGTACCGAATAAAGAGCTTACGTTTTACTTAACGCCCAGAAGAAAATTCCTTTTGTTAAATAATTTTCTAAAAGAAAAAACAAAAAATATTTGTGTGTAAAAAAGAAAGAATAAAGTGTAAATTTAATAAGCCTTGTACAAATTTGAAGCAAAATGGTATAATTTTTAATAACTATTACGTTATATTACCTCGTACAATCGGATTTCAAACTATTTTCTATATTGTCGATAAGCGTTTCAGGGTGAAGGAAGTAAAGAATATAGGAAATTTTATAAAAAATATGTAGTCGATTAAATTAAAAATATTTTGTATTTCAGATTTTTTAAATTATTTGTATATAATTTGAGAGAAATTATTTTCAGTTGAAGATAAGACAACTAATTCGCTGATTTTTCAAAGAGCTCCTAGTGGTTAAGTACACAATAAACTGGCAGCCGCGGTGCGACACACATCGTCTCACGAAACGCAAGTTTGTATACATCAACATGTCTTGTAGCTACAATTGTTTTGTTTTATTTTATTTTGAGCTATTTTTTTTCAACATTTTATGTTGTTTTTTAGCATAGCGCATACCTGAAATTTTAATGTTGGGAGAAAGAAAAAATTCTTAGATATTTTTGAAAAATTCATCAAAATCGATTCAGTGACTTATGTGTTATGACGGGTGAATATCGCACACACTCGTATACCAACAACCATATTTTTATATTTTTCATTTTCGTGTTTTTTATTAAAATATCGACGTTAACTTTTTTGACGTTACGATATTTTACTTTAATTCTATTGTCACTCAAAAGGAAAAAAAATATATTAACAAACACGTAACCGTTACTTTTAACGGGTGTTTAAAAATAAAAATTGTTTATAGAATAGCATAAGGTACTTCCCCTTGCTTCCAGCAAGGGGAACAATTTAATCTTTATATACACAATTTAACCTTTATATAAACGTTTAGCCAATAATCAAATAGTACTCACTTCGCTGTAACCAAGATGCCTTTCAACGTTGGGCGTAATAACGACAATGATGCCTTTGCAAGTGGTGGTAATGAGGAAACCACCCATCATCTCCACGAAGGTGCTGGCCGCCGTGGATTGAATGTCCTTGCAGCAGTGAGGGACCACTGCACCAAATGCTACAGAAATATGATAAAAATTGCCGTTATTCAGTATTGAAATTTATCTCTTAAAATTCTGGAAATATAGGGATTATCGAGTGGTATACTGTTGATATCCAAAGAAGTACAAGGGATGTGATGTTGTACAAACTTTAAAAGTGTAATACGATATTTAAAGAAATAGAAATATATATTAAAGGCATATTTGTAATTAAATCCCTCTATCTACAATACTGTAATAATAATATTTTCTTCTGTCTGCCTATCCTAGGTTTGTATTTTCTTATTACTAATGCAATTATTAATAATGGAAGTTTTAAAACTTCAGAGACAGTGGAACATGCCTTATCTTCTTGCATGAATAAATACGTTTTAAAAACACCCACATAAACAATATTAGGCCGAGAATAATCATAATTAATAATAAAACTGTGAAAGCTAGTGAATAAAGTGTGACGAGTAGTAAAGCCCGAAAGTTGTGAGAAATCTGAAAGAGCATTGACGTAGTCCAACTTGATAAAAAATTGTACAGCATCGACGTAAGTACGTATCCTGTCAATAAAACATAATTTCAGGCCCTACGAAATATTTATACTCCTGGACGCATATGAGTATGGAATCCTGAACTTAGAGTTTGAGTAATATTCAAAAATGTTGGCCCTTTTACATGTTAAGTATTTCCTTGCCATGCCTTTTTACAGATTCATAATTTTTAGTTTATTTTATATTGTCTATCAAATTTACTTTGCTTTATATTATAGTATACAAATTGGCAGGTCAGCCTATAGGAGGTTTTTAAACAAATATAAGACAACATATCTAAGAGTCGGTATGTTTTTGTAATATCAGCAAATATTTTATATATTTTTTAATAATTCATAATCGTTGTAGAATATTTTATCGATTCAAATGATAGTCATTCATTCGAGCGCTACCGTGAGCGCCACGTACGAAAATTTACAATATGTTTTATTTATATCGTAAAACGATAAAATAAAAATAAGCATCTTTGTAGCTTTTGATGGAGCATTAAATCAATGTTGTAAAAGAGGCATTTTACGTAATGGAATGTTGCTTCCTCGTGTATTAAATGGTTCGCAATGTTGCTACTTTTTTAAAACCCGTTTGTCATTTATTATTCGTTTACGCAATTCTAAATGGTAAAATTTACACGTGTCCAATGTGTATATTTTTCAAAATTTAAAAAGACCTTGCGTCATTAAATACGTCGAGTTAGATTTAACAGATAAATTATATCGACTCAAAACGTAATCATTTGAGGGCATCTTGCTCACTGCCCAAAATGTTTTTTTTACGTTGCGAAACGACAAAAATGAAAATAAAAGTAGCTTCTTTAAACTTACTTTTATTTATTTAATGAAGGTAGATAAGTAACAGGAAGTATATTTTGGATAAAACAAAATAGTACTTTTTGGGCGCTCTGTAATCGTTACTTTTTTATTACAACAGACATGTTGTAATTTTAAGTGCTAATTCGTATATAACTAAATATATTCGACGTTTTACAAAATTTTCACGATAGAACATCTCTCAGCCTTGAAAGGTATTGATCATTATAATCTTTTAATTTGAGATAAGTTGTATTTTATTTTGGTTTCTTATATTTATTCTCATATACCTTTTATCTCACATAACAATATAGGTAGTACTTAACAACATAGGAGTTATCAGATGAAAAGAAATGGAAGCCAGAAAAAAATATAAATTTCACGAACTTTATCAAGTATGAAATTGCTTAATCACAACATTGATTATGTCTCAAGAAATACTAGCATCGAGTAGTGTCCATAATAAAGTCCTTAGAGGAAGTTCTTTCCCTACATCGTCTTAGATTTATGTTTAAAATAATTATTTTGTAAAGTTAAACAGGGCACCCTATCATCACAGTATTGTGGGTAGATAGATTTAATTACATATATAATTCTAATATATCGTTCTATTTCTTCAAATATCGCATTATACTTTTCAAAATATTACAACGTCGTATCGCGCATATTTTTTTTCTTTGGATATCAAAAGTGCACCATAATACGTTTAATTTAATAGAAATTAAAACAGAAATATAATAAAAGTTTCAATTATTTGTCAAGATCGTTTGATTGTTTATTATGATAAATAATATTTTTAACTTTCTACATAACATTCGCAAAATATTGAAAATTTAAATTCATAATGTGCACAAACGGAAATTTCATCATACAGGACAAAGAGCCTTTATTACTCAAAACTCTTTTAGAAGGAGGTCTTTGATGCACAGGACTGCCTACTTTTTGTTATTGGCAATTTGATTTCCTTTCTTTTGACCCGCTTGTACGAGTGTATAAGCATATTTATGGCGGTGCATCCAGTTTTGTTAGTTCATAGTTGAAGATATCAAATTTATTATAATTTAAAAATATAGTAACTGCATTAGAATCACATAAAATAAACGTATAGGAAAATAGTGAGTCTAATGCCTTATAAACTTGATAGACGTGCTCAATCCTCTTTTGACTTGCTTCGCTTCGTTTAGCATTTGACCGGTTAATTTAACAAGTTGAGAATAAGCATGAATACCTAATTTTCTAAGACGAACTGAACAGAAACAATCTACTAAATAAAAATAAATGACTAAATACGAATGTATATGTATATAAAAATAAATGAAAAAAACAATGTTTAACGTTAGTAGTATATTATTCTAACTACTCGAAATCGCGTTTTAACAATTTTATAATTAGGCTGCATAAAGAGAGGCGAACAACTAAATTTTTTTCCAAGTAGTTAAATAAGTGCAATGTTATTTCATTAAATTTTCTAAATCACTTTACTTATGTGATTACGACATTATTTTTAGTTAACTTCGTTTGGAATAGATCCTATGGCATGGATATATATTCAAAACAACATATCGGTGCAGCAGGATAAGCTCCTTAAGGTTCCATAGTCAAAGTAGAAACTTTCATATTTGCCATGTTGTTATGTCTGCCCGTTCGTACGTCACATCCATTTTCCTCGCAGGTAGTGTTATAAAATTTATGAAATTTGGTATGGTTAAATATATTTATGACGCCTACCATAATTTTTTTTAAATAATATTTTATTTAATAATAATAATATTTTATTTCCTGCAAAGAAAGGGTGAGACTGTTTTCATTTGCATGTCTCATTTTGCAGAACATCGTTTAATAGGTTCTTCAAAAACATTGGGCGTAAGTCAAGAAAGTTTTCCATACAGATACAGAGAAACCGTTATCATTAAATATGTGAAAAATATTCACAATATCAGTGTATATAAAGAAATTAAAAGGAAAATTATAACACGTAAAAAGGTTAAGAGTAATAGTCGATCAGCTTATAACATGTAATTGGGTCTGCAAAATGGTCATAAAAACATCATACAAAGCACTTCAATCATCATAATACTTGTATTTTAAAATGTATATTTATGTCCTTCAAAGATGTTATAGGAAATATATTTATATAATTATATGGCGAGAAATAATATTAAATATTTGTAAATTGTTTATTTGAAATATTATGTACGTCACTTACATGTTTCTATGCGCTAATGTTTGTACGGAATCCTAATAGTGTGGGTTGCACCCGTACTTACCAAGTTTATCTTTAATTGAAAATATTACGATATAGCCATTGGATATTTCGGAAAATGTTGGCAAGCAAAAGGAGAAGTTTAAGACAATCCGCAAATTCCTTAAGTAGTATACTTTAAAAAGCATTAATATTATTATCACGTCAAATCATTTCATTATAAAATTATATAATTGACAGTAATTATAAGATTATTATTCAGAGAGAGATTATTAATAAGAGCAAACAGTTGTGATACTGAGAGTGCGATATATTGACCAAATGAGTATAATATCTTTAGTAAATAATCGATATCGATGGCAAATATTCGATATCGATGAGAACTATAAAATCAATACTTCTATCAAATTAAAAAAACTTTCTCTAATATAAGTAGAACTCGAACTAAGAGGGTTTCGTACACGTAAACTTTAACGGTATATAGGATATCTTAAATTAAATTATTTATCGTTGCTAAACTTTTGTGAAAATTTTCAATAATATCTATAGAACTATCTTATACAAAATTGTGATAAAATAATTTTGGTATATTCCCATAACCTCTTTCTACCAATATCGAGCCACGAAATGTCCAAATAAAATTGTTTTTGTTTCTCTAAAATTTAAATTTGAATATTTTTGAATATTAACTATTGAGACCTGTATATACGGATTATATACTAACTCACCCTGCTAAATTTCGAGTTTCTAGGTCAAAAAAGTTTTTTTGAGAAAAACGAATGTGACAGGCGGACAGACAGAACATGAGTGTCTTTTTTGGATACAGAACCTTAAAAATAGAAAAAAGCCGTGTATTTTCAATAACATCGTGTTTTTCCTAAGTTTGTTTGAAACGACTGAATGGTTGAGCTTATGACGCTCAGAGCAGACCAATTGAAACGGTTATCCACGGTGAAAGGAAACTTGGAGACGCCAGAATCGGGGGATTACATTTTATGTACTCGACATATGAGCAAGTAAGTTTTATTTTCATAAATAAAAATTGTATCACAATTGTTTTTCGCAAGATTTAAAGTGTGTCCGATTGAATGGCTGGATTTCTATGATCTAATAGAAGACGAATTTAAACACTAATCTGCGGGAAAAGGAAACGTGAAGACGCCACAATCGGATCGTTATTAACTCGATGTCTGAGAAGCGATATCTAAGCTTTATATTCATAAATTAAAATGTCGCCATTACTTGGTTTCGCAAGCTCTAAATTGTGTCCGAATATTATGGCTGAGTTTATATGATCCTAAGAGGAAAGGATTATATACACCTGGCTGTAACTCACATTTTATCTACTCGATGTTTGAGACGCGATATCTAAGTTTTATTTTTATAAGTAAAAATGTTACCACGACTGTGTGTTTCACAAGCTCTAAAGGTGTCCCCACCACCAATATACTCTATATTGAATTATTTTATTCATCAGATGACGTTAAAAAGATCTATCATTTCGGTTATATTTTCATGGTAAGTCATTTTTACAAGTTTAATTGGTTTTTAGAGAATTTTTAAAAAATCTTAGTTACTTCTTTAAATCATGTTTATCTTAACGTTTACTGAAAACTATTTCATCTGGATGCAAATATGCTTTTACAATTCTTTTCAATCCTCCATTTCTAAAATTTCCAAACATATTCGAAAGTATACGAAACCAACGAGTGGTACTTTAATTTTAATGGAATAAATAGCCTCTGGGATTACCGACTATTGACTGCAGACAAATATATTAATGATATTTATTTACTTTCATATGTATAAAATAATATAGGTAACGGATTATTTATTTCTATTATAGTAATAGTTCACTCGAAAAAATTGTCTCTGTAGCGATTCTAATCGAGTTTAAAATACTTATAGTAAAAAACGATTCAAATTTCACCTTTCTTCCATTAGAAGAACTCACTTTATTTTTATTCTGTCATTTACGAAACTAGACAATAAAAAGTATTTTTAGTCTACAAGGAGTATAAGTAGGGGTGTAATGATGGCGGTATTTAATATAGTCTATTTAATAACTTTGAATATACTCGTAATCCACATCTTGTTTGAAAGACTATACAATATTTAAGAAAAAAATTATCCGTTAATAAAGAACATTCATTGGATGGAATAAAGTATAGCTCCTATCATAATCAATATTAGAAATGCGAAAGTGTTTACCTCCTTTCTTGTCGCTGTGGAGTAAGGGGACGATATGATTTTTTGCATGGAGACAGGTTGGCCGGCCGTTTTCAATCCTAGGAAATCTCATTACTTCAGGAAAATTTTTATTCGAAACTGAATGAAAATTAAAACTTAATATGAAATTTTCCTTAATAATTCTAGATGGCGCTGCATGTTTTAATTTATCCCTTTAAGTATGTAATTAGAGCCACGCGAACGAAGCCACGAGTAAACAACAGCAAAAACTACTTGAGTTTTTGAAGACCAAGTGTTTTTGATACTACAATTTTAATAATATTTTTGGTCGTTTTCGAAGCCTTAAAGAAATATATCAATAAAAATTAAGATTTTCTTTTTTTTTTAACTTCGCAACGCTACATGTTTACTAAATCGAACTTTATAATTATAGAAAAACTTTTGAAAGACGAGATTGTGACAGATGGATATGTATAGAACGCAGTAAACCATAATATTTGATTACTATTATCGCTATGAAACTTTCTCTATTTAACCAAACTCGTGGAAAATAATAACCTTGTTATTATATTTATTATGAAACCCTATGTTTATTAAAATATTGGCGTCGTATTTCTTTTCTTGTTTAAATGCAGGTCGGACGTTTAGAACATATTCAAACGTTTGGCAACCAACGAAAATGTTATCTGAGCCAGTCTACTAATTAGAGTGTAGCAACTAGTAAACAATTATAATTAATAATTTTAATTAATAGTTTTTATTAATATTACTAACCTTCGTTTTTATTATATGGGGGTTGATCTTATGTCATATGAAAGAAAAGCTATGCGCGAATAAAAAAGTAAGTGGTCAAAATGTTTTTTTTAAGTAACGATATCATGTAGCTGTAAGTAATTAAGTAACCTATAAGATTATGATTGAATACGGATGAAATGCCACCTTAATTCACAAGGCGATAATATAAAATGATCTCAACGAACAACTTTATAAAGGTGAAAGTATTCGGCCGGTATAATTAGCATCCGTTATAGTTATATACCTTCTAAGATACGATCGAAATCATATACTTTTCAAGTTATATACCAAAGTTGAGTTTAGGAAAAACCTGATGTCTCTCCCATCGTCTTTTAGAGTTAACTGAAGCCTTTAAAAGGGTTCGTAAGTTATTTCTAGCATCAAGGCTAATCAAATCGTTATTTTTTAGTGAAAATCTGATAGCGCGTAGTGAAAAAACTTAAAAAAAAACAGATGTGTATTCTACTTTAGGAGTTATTTTCAATGATACCTCACAGGCCTACGCAAATTTTTATTTTATCCCCTTTACATGTTCTGACCTCCTAGAATTTAAAGTTCTCTTTAATACTACTTTTAATGCTATACCTACATAAGGAACTACATATAATGTGTAAATTTTAAGAAGTTTAGTTTAGAAATTTCCGACAGATAGATATTTAAAAGAACAGATAAAAAACATTGCCGCAATAAGATTCCTTTCTCTTCCGTCCGGACCCTAAAAAGGTTAAAAACTGATTCCCTGAGAATTATTAGTGAATTATTTACATATTTAGCAACAACTTGGGTTTTCCTCGAAAATTTCAAATGAGAGTGGTTAAATTATGTGGAAAAAGAGAAAAAATTAAGTTTTCTGGGAAATTGTTTAAACGATATAACAACTGAATTAAGAGCATACGGATGTATACCGAACATCCGTATGATCTTAATTAATCGGGAGTCGCCGTCTAATAAATTTCTTAATTAAAAACTGGAAAATTCGTTGACACAATTTAAATCCAGATGAAAAACATTGAATATATTTGGCGTTAATTTTGTAGAAATATATTGTTGACAATTAAATGAAACTACGTGATCTAGTATTATTTCTACTTTCTTTAAGTTCTTTACCGCGACCTAGGTTGAGTTGTAATACAACATCTTCAGGTGGGGTATTAGCAAAGGTTGCTAATAGCCCACCTTAAGATGTTGTAATGCAACTAAACCTAGGTCGTGGTAAAGAATTTGAAGAAAGTAGAAATAATACTACATCTAAAATTATCAGATTCGAAAAATTACTTGTTTATTTGTTTAGTTCAACCATTGGTTCAAGAGAAAAAGTTTATCGCCAAAAAATATTTCTCAGTATATAAGAAACAATTTTCCTTCTTACACGTTTTCTCAGTCGAAACGCTCCCCACTCAGCTTCGCGCGTAAGCGATGTATTACGGGGGCTGTGGTAGATGGGAACCTCTTAAGCAAATAAATTAATCAGAGTGCATTACTATTATTGGGTAAGTGTGAGGCTGTTAACGCGGATTACTAATTGTGCAAGTATAGCTTGCAATTGACCGATTTTTTTCATTAAGTATACATTTTTACCTACAGATTATTCAACACACGGGTGTGAGGTTATATGTATGAGCGATTTATCTAGGCAACAGTATCCACCGTCGTCATTCTCTAATACTGGATTTCGATATAGTCAATGCCATTTCACTGTTTATATTTAACAGATTAATACGCCATGATTACTGACTAATAAACATATCTAGGATTTATACTAAGAAACAACACTGAAATCTCACCGACATGTGTTCTATGGTAGTCAAGTTTGAAGTTTTCAATGAGGCGTTCTGAACAATAAACGAATGTAATATTTTTAATAATTCTTAAGATTAGCTATTCAGCGTATGGCGTAATGTATTTTTCAAGTTGCAACAAAGAAATCATTGAAACGATAATATATTCGGGTTCTTTTCATTGCGCCTCCATCCATACTCGGCAACGAAGAGGGTGGAGGGAGAATTATTTCACATTAAGAGTTATTAGAACAGTAGAGCGACATGTATATCGACATGTTCGATGTAGTTTACGACTCTTTTTATACAATCGCTTTCCTTTTTAGGATTCTGAGAACTAGGGGTACACTTTCTGAGAACTAGGGAACATAGGGATTCCTATATCTTCTATGATTTAGGGATTCCTATATCCATGTCTGTATGTCACAGCCGTTTTACTTCCCCAGTATGAGTACTAAAAACTTGAAACTTGGCATGGTTATACATATTGCTAACGCCTGCAAAGTTATGAATGATTTTTAGTGTATCTTCCTCACGTGTAAAATGGGTGGTAGGGGTTGGTAGTCAAAACGTATATTGGCTCAACTTGTCCAAAATTTTTTGTTGGGAAAAGGTTTGCAATTTCTCGTTATGTCAAGCATGTTGGGTTTAAGGTAACTCGGCGGTAGACCAAATATGGCCGAAAGATTGACGCTCTTCAATCTTTCGGCCATATTTGGTCTACCGTTACATTACGCGGACATTAGGCCAAATATGGACGAACTGAGCTGCCGATTTAGTAAATATATTTTTATTTCCTCACTTCACCCATAGTATCAATGCCGCAGCGCTAAAGTACTGGATTATGTAAGGGAAACGACGGAGTATGAGTTCGAATCTTGACGTTTGTGTATTTTGTTTCATTATTTTATAAAAAAATGTTTATTAGTAGAATTCTAATAAAATTCCCTCTCCTATCTTCGGCGTATACTCTGTATATAAATATTTTCTCTTTTGACAAATATATCTTTATTTTTTTATAATAACGTACTTTGCAAGTAGCGGCAAAACTTTTATCATTTAATTGAACGTATTTGTATGCATTAATATATCTGATTTATTATTGCATTGTTCGGTGTCAATGTGGATAAGATATGATCAGTTCACAGTGCAATGAATTGTTTTAGTTTGTTCACGTGTCTCCGTGAATATATACACGACTACTATTAATGTTAATTATTTTTGTTTTTTAATTTTCGAATTGAAAATTTCTAATGTACATGACAGTATGTTTTTATTGGTTACCAAAGTTTTCACTTCTACAGTGTGGTCTTAAACACACCATTTTTTTATTCCCGAGCCTGCATTGTGCATGGTAACGTTGAATAGATATTTCAAAATAGCAGTAGATAAAATGAAATTAAAAGGAAAATTATCACATCCAAGTAGGCTCTACTGCAAGTAATATTTACGAGTAATAGTCGACCAAATTCTCCGTTAGTCAAAGAAACTCCATACAAATAACTTAACTGCAAATATATATATTCATCATTGGAAATGAGTTGTTTTTATAACGGGGAATGTAGATTTTCTAAAACACCTAAAATGTTATATTTTCCTATTAAGTTATCCAATTTAAATTAATTAAAAATTTAACTTGAATTGGGTAACTTAATATATCATATATTATTTTACATAGTTTGGTTTTACCATAAGTCATTATTAAAGAGAAAAAAAATTACCGATTTATTGGTGGAATCTATTACTTCAATACGGTATAGTACTTAAAGTACATTTGCAAAATTTCTTACATTACAAACTTTCGAAGTTGGGCTTTAGGCTCATAAGCTTTTTTTCCATTAGCTAGAATGGGCAATACAAGACAAGAATTTAAATCCTACTTAGCTGTATCTACCAAAAGATACATAACGCAAGACAGCTACGGCGTAAAACAGCGTCGTCTAATAACTTCATCTCGCTCGAGCCATGACTGTATTCATTGAATATACAGCGACAAATAATGCTGATTTTCCATCATATCCTAGATGTTGCAAAATCAGAATTAACCTTCGGATTCTAATCTTCCGGATATACCAACTTTTTAAGCTTTTAATAAACGCTACGAAGTCTCACGAAAAAGGAATATTACATGACGCTGAGATACGTGACCGAGAGAAAAGTGATGAAAGTTTTCGATATAATATCGCACATACCTATAGATCTTTTCATGCGTGATGTGTGCTATCTGTGCGTGATATTTATGTAATCACCAAAGCAACTATCATTAAATTTGGTTTAAATATTTAGGGTAATTATTTTCGTTATTGGTCAAATTAGAATATCGACAAAAAGATTTATAGAAATTTATGAAAGAAACTCATAATTTTCACATTATTTTTTTAGAGTATGGTGCCTCTAAATAAAGATGTATGTATATATATATATATATATATATATATATATATATATATATATATATAACCGGAATTAATTAAGGAATTTTATACAATTCCTAGGAAATATGTTAAAATACCAACCAAGCTGATTTAAGCAGTTTTTATTAAAGATTTTTTTATGTATTTTTGAACTGGTAATAAGGAAGGTGTCAAAATTAAGAACCCAGATACCAAAAACAAACTTAACATATAATAATCTCATCGAACATATGAAGTAACTTTTTTCGTCTACATTAGATATATCTAGCGTCTAATAATCAGTAGTCACGAGGAGTATTTTTTGCAGTAGATTTCGCTGCGGAAAGATTTTCCAATAACACTTTGCACTGTTGATATTCTGTTTTAAAATAATTTTTGCCTATTTCTTGTTTACATGTCACTAGATCATTGGGAAGTCGATCTTTCTTCAACTCGATTGGACGTTAAACTATTGTTTGCTTATCGCAACAATCGCTACACCACCCTCTTGTCGCTTATCCCATTATAACCATTACTATCCCTAGTTCAACATATCTTCGCTTGCTCTCTAGGAAATATACATACTTACTAGGAAATACCTGTAACCTAATTTATATTGCAAATTGCCTTATGATTTGGGAAATATAAATATATATATATATATATATATATATATATATATATATATATATATATATATATATATATAATGACGGTTTTAACACATTTCCGGTAATGTATATACAAACACACGCACGCGTACACACACGTATATACACACACACACACACACACACACACACACACACACACACACACACACACACGCATGCACGCACGTACGTATGCACGCATACACACACATACGTCAGCGATACATCGAGTATAAAATATAAAGTACATACTTTTATGTAGCTATCCTACATATCACTTTATTAAAGCGGCAAATGGAGATAACACGTTTGATATTACACTTTTACATATACATAATGTTACACTATTTTCAAGACATAATGCCATAGATGTTCCTATGATATTATGTCTTGCAATTATAATTAAACTCGATTAATCCGTGTTATAACTTTTATTTTCGACTTTTCCTAACTTCTGACAAAACTCTGCCTGCCGTCACTGCGGTCCATAATATTAGAATTAACAAAACTGGATGAGTTATATTTAGTAAATAAACACTTCACAAGGTCAATAGAAAACAAAATGCGGTCAAGCGTGTTACTGCTTGAATAGAGACAGATGTGTAGGGATACATACAGAGGTCAAATAAAAAGATTCAGATACTACCAGATCCAGATAGACCAAGATAGAGGTCTAAGATCCTACTCCTACCTATCTAATACGTTCATTGGATGTTAAACTTTCAAAAAGCAAGTATACATCAGACAGTTTCACGCGAGCACTCATTCTAGTACTGACTGTGCTCGATCATACTTAACTTCAATAATGGTAGAATAGTTTAATAACTGGCGATAAACGTCCTGTTGCATTTTACAACTTACCGCGTCTATATAATGCACGAAAAAAAGTAAATTTATCTTTGGTCAAGATACTAGTGTAAATGGTGTTTTGACTACATACAATTTGTTTCCTTTTTTGTTTATATTAAAGATGTCAGATATTTGATTATTTATGGTCATATAAAAATGATATCTTTGCGAATAAAATTTTTTAGACTGACCTTGCATTAGGAGATTTTTCTTTCACAAAATTAAATTATCATTGAACGGTTCAAAACGTCAATCGTTCTCTATTAATAATGAAAACAAAAGAGTTCGCAGTTTTTTTGAAGGAAAAAAAAAACGCTTAGTGATCTAAAAAAACAAAATTGTACCTACATATAAAAAAAAACTTTAACGTAACTTACGAGGATTACCATTATTTAGGGCGACGGCCCTAAAACACAGCATGGATAACTCACAGCTTACCTGAATATGAAGCACTAGCCTCTGATCCTGAAGATTTGTTTTATCGGAGAACATAACGAAAATTTAACAATGGTGGCTTACTTTGCTGTTTACATATTTCGTAAGGGGTGGGGTCACGATCAATATTTCCCTCTTCGCAACCTCTCACGCTCTAAGTGGTGAGATACGCGTTTCAGTTTCCGTTATACTCCAATTTTCTAACTTTGCTTATGAAACCTCATACTTCCCCCCCTCCTTTTACTAATTCTTTTATTTTTTTATAGCATTTCATTTTCTTAATATGAGAATTGACGTAAGATATTTTTACCTCCTAGATATCAAAACAAAAACAAATTGTTTATATAATTTCATAACCATTTAATTTTATTATATTAATTATGCGTACTTATTTTCCTTGTACTTACTTTGAATTGCGAAAGAAAAATCGCATTATAAAAATCGTCAAATTTTAAGAATAAGAAAATAAGATAAAGTTCAATAAAATCCAAATGTAGGTTATCTTTGACTAATAATTGGCAGACTAAAAAAGGGCTATTTAAATTTTTACCTTGCAATTTGTATGGTTAACTTAAACATCATTTGGTCTAACAAACATTGCTGAATACAAGATCAGATGATAGTGTTTATTAATTTAATTTATTTTACATATTGTTACCAAAAGAAGGTTGGGTGCTGGATCGCAAACAGCGTTGAATGAAATTCTATTTGTGACGGTCAAGAACGTATGCTACCCGAACTTAAAGGTATCCTAAGGGCAAGGTCGTAACAGAATAGGTTGACTTTATAATATAACTTCAAGCCATACATTTGCGAAATTGATCACCAGATACATTTACAGTTAATGATCAACAATAACCTAAAATCTTTTCGTAAGGGTAAATACATACATTTTTTTCTTCAAGCGATACACAGAGACTTTCCCCACTTACATGTATAGCAAAATGCTCATAAAAAAAGTACATACGGTTTACAAGTATTGAAATCTTTTGAAAGAATTATTTATATTATTTCCATAATTATTAAATATTTTATTTCCGAGGAACAGTAACATATCACAATAAAAAACAAACGAATAAATTTGCGCGTTAGGTTCACGATGCCATACATTTATTACAGTTTTGAGAAAAAAAGATGACTGGAGGTAATTTTTGGAATATTGTTTTGTTATTATTGCTTTTATATTGGCTGGGAATGCGATTATTAACTATTTTAAAAGATGCTATTTTTCTTTAAACGATTAACGTTTTCTCAATTATCGTTTATAAAATATATGTTATTTACGCACAATTTAACAGTTTTATTCGAACATAGAACGAACTGAATTATAATGAAGTGTAATGATCTAGAATACACATCAGTAATTAATGTTTACAAAAAATTATTTACATTATATTAGTACAACACAAAGAAGTGCTTAGCTATTGAATGCTCAATAATTACACTAATGTATTACTAATTAGTACTAAATAGTGTTTTTGTTACTACATAATATTCCTGTGTACGTCAATAGATGACGCCACGTGTATTTTAAAACGCGAAATGAAGTTTTCTATCCTGACTAGCATACCTCGGTGAAACAGACATGGCCAGAGGTGAAGTGTAACCATCATAAACCTTCACTGAATAATAAAGAAATATGAATAATAACAATTGAATTCTTTAACAGAAAAGCTCATCTCGGTTTCGTGGAGAAATTTTTATTTAAAGATTCGAAATAAATTTAATTTTGCTTATAATTTTTTGAAACTCTTCTTATATGATTCTTTTTAATTTGATGTTATGCTCCGTACTTATTTAAAAAATAAATATTTTTTAAATGTAATTTTTAAGGTTACCAAAAAGTTTATATTATTATTTTTATATTGTTTTTTTATCCGTATAATGGCTTCCGCGATAATAAAATACGCTACATGATTCTGTTCAGCAATCGTGAAACAATTGCTAAAGCTGAACCAGGAAGCGATTGTGGCAGTTGTGAAGGTTGTGAAAGTCCTATTAGAAAAAAAAATTCTTCTTTCTTCCGGCCTCGCAGAAAAAAAATAATTAGAATTTATTCGTGGTTTCGTTAACGTGAGATCCTTATGTTAATGATATAGTTATAATTTATTGAAAAATACAAAACAATATCCTTCCCATTTTATTACATATAAAATCTTAGACAAAAGGCTACAAAAGCCTTAATACTCTTCTGGCTGACATGCAAATTTGTATTTTAGGGATCGGGGTCGGTCAATTTTATTCAAATTTAATTTAGATGCTTCAATAAATGTAACGATTAAAAATGATCGCATTTTAGAAATTATATTTTATGTAGTTTTACTTCATTTCTCTCAGTCTTTTGGTGTGGTCTTTGTTTTCTTATAAAAAGTTTCATAATATAATTATATTATCCATGTATATTTAAAAGTTTCATAATATAATTACATTATCCATGTATATTTAAAAGTTTCATAATATAATTACATTATCCATGTAATTTTATAGATCGTGCAGAATATTATTAAACACACCGAAAGGTGGTTGGGTTATTTCAAGCCATTAAAGATGTATGAGTGTATTCATAACGTGCATTATCGTTATTAGACTCCTATTTCTGAACACTAACGGGATTACTAACCATTCCGAACATGATTGTTAAATTTATTGTAACTACCAATTTATTTAATACATCAGTTAAATTCTTTTTTGGACTTTTTTGGACCTGAAATCAATATAAGATTGGGCCATTTTCATTGATCCGATGAATATTTGACGCACACGTGAAGTCCAAAATAAAATTGGCAGGGATGACAAAAATATTTTCATCTATATTTTACGTTGTTATACAAGTTAACACCGGACTAAAAGTTTGGAATAATTTAAAGTTGTCATATGAGTTATTTTATCTAGACTATATACGATAACATGGGTACGTAATAATGGTTTTATTCACCTTAAAGCAGACTTATATGAAAAATGCTGTTATTTTATAAATTAACTTTTTTATACTTTAGTATATAAGTCATTTCAGGCAGTATCAGTAAATATTTACGTGATTGAAGGAGTTGAATTCATGACAGAGTTGGGTAATACGAAGCTAAGATATAATTTAAAATGTCAGTATAATTATAAAAACACTTTATGATTTTGCATTTCTTTTTTGTGTACGTGACATGTTATTTTTTGTATCAAAAATTACGTTACGGATATTAAGCTAAAGTGTGTACGCATACACTAGCATGTACACTGATCGACACGAATGAGCCAAGCTTTTAATTCTAACCATTACGAGGAGGTTTGTAATCGGAAGAACTTGAAGAGCTAACTATCAAGTGGTGGCAAAACGAGACATCATGATATGGTCTCAATGTACGAAGACCAAATTGCTACTAGGAATATTGGAAACATGGATATGCCAAAATAAATACTATAATAAAAAGACACTGAATTAACATACGGTATGTGCCAGAGACCCATTTTATTTCGTACGGGGGCAAAATTAAGACAAACCGGAAGAGGACATAAACTTATCTCTCATGAAAGGGAAAGCTCCAAAAAATGGACTAGGATTTCTTCATGACAAAAGACTCGCTGAGATGAATACATGACAAGTTCAAAAAAATTAAAAGATTACTATATGAATACTTGGAATAAAAAAAGAACATGCGAAGCTTGACTTACAATAAAAGTCCAGAACTTATTTTGAAATGTACAAAATATCTAAACTGAAACAAGTATAAAAGGGATTTCGAAAGAAGTAAATACATACAAAACAGGGAAGGGACACTGTCAATGGGTGATAAGGAAATAGACAGGCTGTTGTACAAATATAACTTAATGAAGAATTCCCAACCATGTAGAGGCCCAAAGACCGGAAAATATAATTAGCACGCTAAAGTACAAAGAGCTGTCACGAAAATGAAGAACCACAAAGCAAGAGACAAATAATCTGCCAAAGTATGAAATACTCAAGAGCTGATGGGGCTTAGAGTTGGGTCACATGACTATATAAAACATTCAGAAGTATATAAACATGCCAGATGCGTGGAGGAAAAGCAAATTAGTTCCTTTTTATAAAAACAAGGTGAACCAAAAACATTTCCTAGCATCCTACTGATGTAAGTTTACAGTCATATCGTCGAGAATTAAGAATGTATCATCAGTAAGCGCTTTTACAATTTATCACCGCAATGGAAATTCAGTTTGATTTTACTACTGGTAAAGAAACCACGGATGCGATCCACATAGCAAAGCTCGTGACAATAAGCAAAAGTTATGGCTCGATCTCACTGACCTTGAAAAAGCGTGTGACTAAGTACATAGTTCTTTAATATGAAACATTTTAAGATTTAATATAGATTAATATAGATATAAGATTAGATATAAGAAGATAGATTTAATATAGATATAAGATTATAATAGTTTCAAAAATGCAGAAGAATGCATTCACTCAAAGAATTACCATACATTTTCTAGCTGTCGAAACAAAATCTCAACTTTGTCAAACACCTTTACTGTCTCTGCTTTATAATAGACATGTTTATTATCCAGTTTTACTGAGAATCGCCTTAAAAATAGAACGCCTTCAAAATGTGTGTATCCGTTACATTTTTGATTACATAAAATATGAACGTATCTATTTCTCTATTAAGAGCACGAATTAAATGGATGGAATCCATTAAATAGTGAATGGATGGACCCGTGACCGACGCGATCTACATATTGTTACACTTCTCTATAAAATGTTGAACAATCCTAATTATCTAACATATCTTAGTAGGAGCTTTAGTTATTTGTCTACTCAAGGTCTAAGGGTTAAGCTTTGACACCAGCTCAATCTGCTTTTTCCAAAACATATATCATACTTTTTATAAAAAAGATCTTCGGAATCAACCGGATCTTGGCACCAATAATTACCCTCTATATATTATTTAAAAGTCTCTGTAGAAAAACCCATCTTTCATAATCCCCTAGTTCTACCTCACTTTAATTTTGTCTTCCTTTCAACCTATTATTCAACCATGCCACGTCAAGTGATGCATTTATTATTTCTTTTTATATCTGTTGTCCAGCTTTATTGTTTAATGTTTTTCTTACATATTGGTATATTCTAATATGTAAATTTTATAATACACAATAAGGTAGGTAGCATACATTATATTCCCTTATATCTCTGTGAACATTCGCCCATCTAGTTGTTGGGGCATATCTCTCCCTTTCTTTTTTTGGAAGCTATTGGAAGGCATTTCTTTGCAACATAATTGTCAGTTATTTGGAGTACGTGAACATACTGTTTTAATTTGGACTCAGCAACTTAGTTTGTGACATAACTATGTTTATAAATATCTATTTTATAAATATCTTTCTCACATTGTTCCATTACCGCTGTGGTTGACTGGAAGAAATTTCTCATGTAGCAATAAGGTTTCGAAACATATATATAATTTTATATACACAATAAAGTTTATATATAAATAAGACTCATAATAGGCTAAAATATAATTTTACTTTGACTAAATAATATTGAATGTTCAGAATTTTAGAGCGTTAGAATAGTATAAATGTGCGAGTTTAAAACCTTTTTACTTGAAAATCAAATTGTACATTATTAAACGCAATTTATAATTTACGAGAAGCGTAGAAATATAAAAAGATGTTTTCCTTCGAGACTACGGTCACGAGTGAATAATAACGACACATTTTTCTTTTGTATTTGTGTAGATTTGAATCTTTGCTCGATACACTTGCAAATTACAAACAATTCTGTATTATACACATGCGAATTATATACATAGTGCCGAATGTATTTTTAATTAAACTATTAAATCATTTAAACCGATCATATACAATATATCGCACATATATAGAAACAAACGGACGCGTCTATGTAGGAATAATAGACACGTAATTTGTTAAACGCTGAATTTTGTTGTGTATTTTCAGTTTTAACTAAAATGTGTTAAGTTTTGAGACTAAACTATTTAACAGTACTTCATAACGGAATCTACAAAACTGATATAAGTATTAATGAAGTAACCATGAGAAAGATAGTCATAAATGTATGAGAACGTTTTGAATTACTGTCTCATCAACAATCGATGAAGCGACTGTTAAATTTTAATTTATTGTATCTTATATGTTAATATATTTTCATGTATGATATGTAAGCAGTAGCAATTGAACGCTATACTCTCCTGAGCTCGCAGGTTCACTTTGCGTCATATGCTCTCACATGTGATAAAATCGAATTACGAGCTCGCAATTTTTAAGGTTTTGTACCCGAAACGTCTGGACGCAACCCAATTATTACGGTAACGCTGTCCATCCGAAGGTCTGAGGCTTTTAATTTCTGAATGAAATAAGATAATTAATTTACACATAATATGTAGTTATTTATAGATTTCGAATCCTTGGCCAAAACAAAAACAGTATTTAAAATTATCTTCAATTATCATGGGGATGTCCGAAAGTCGGCAAAGGATTGAAAGAGTTCTTCGAGTGCAAATTAATTTTAAAAATGTTTTCGTCAAAAACTAAAGATGTGGACGACTCTCAAAGTTTAGGAGCAGGTTTTAAATCTAGTTCATTGGCAGGTTAATAATCTTAATATATAGTCTACTGAAATTCCGAGTCAATATTGAAAATATCCGTTAAACAACAAATTCTTAGAATTTTTCCAACTATTGTAGTTTCTATGTTTGATACGTGTGATACTTCTTTTTCTCAAGTGGAAAACATAATCCTTATAAGATGACTCATATGTACGTCAGTTCCGCTTTCCACAGCCGATTTTATTAGAAACTATTCGCTATACAAATTTGAAATTACGCTTTACACATTTTATTAACCCGTGTATTTTGAAATGACATTTTCCAAATAGTTATATTTGAATTTAAAAGGGGTAATTAAAAAACTAATTTTTTTTTATTTGCAATATTATGTGAGTTATTATGCGAAATACAAAAATATAATATTTTTGTGATTTTGTATGGCTTTTATAAAAAGATATTTCAAAAAGCATGCGAAAATAGATCATTATTTCTAAAACTACTGAACCATGAAAAAAATATATTTGAAAAAAACAGGGTTGGTAAAATGTAATTTTTTAAATATTCACCACACTTTTATGCCCGTGTTGTGAAAAATCAATATTCTTAGTTGAATAGAAATATTTATGTACGCTTCAATGTGTACAAGGTATATGGAATCCTCGTAGTGCGAGGCTTACTCGCACTTGACGGATTTTCTATTAGTTATCATGATCTTTTATGGTATATATTATCGTGTAAACAAAGAAATTTTGTACCCACATAAGACTATTTAAATTAAAATTTAAAATATAAGATTGAAATAACCTACACCATTTCTTAAAGTATGCTTTAATTACTGAGAAATAATTTCTTTTTCAGTCAGTATGGATTGTGTAAATACATTTAAACGTTTTATTGTGATAAACAGAACCTACATGACAAAATATTTTGAGGCCCTTTCAAACTATACGTCACACTATATATGGAATTTAAAAAAATTGAGTACTTGCTTTGCCCACCATACAATTTCCAAATAAATATTTTTGAGTGTTAGTAGATATATATATATACTGGTTAATATATTTTATTATTATGCCAAATTTCAAGTTTCTACGTCAAACGGTGTCTGAGAAAATCAGCTGTGACAGACAGATACGTGAGTGACCTAATAAGGGCCCGTTTTTCATTTTAAGGTTGAAAACAATAAATTATCAGTGTAAAATTTTCTTAATGTAAAATAAAATTTGAATTGCTTAATGTTCAAAGCCGAAGAAGATGTTCGCTGCGTTGTGTCTTCAAGTTTAGATAATGCCGAGCGGCACTCGTTGTGTATGCGCTGCAGGACACTTAACCCTTGCGTTAATGTTGAAATCACGATAGCGGGATAATAAGATAAGAAAACATTTCGCTGATTACAATCCTCTCATTATGGACTCGGGTACACAGCAACTGTCTTGCTATACCAATTTAAAAATAAACACTTTATATCTAATAAATAAAAGTTTGTTTGACTCTAAATTATGCAAATACGGAATTCTTGTAGAAAACGAATCACACTTTTCATGACTTTCTGTTTCTATAGCTCCTCATATTATACTCTATATCCTCGATATAACCTCTCATATTATTCAACATCTCATAAAATTATTTTGATTTTTCACCTTCCACTTTCAATTCTGTCATGTAATTCATTTCTGTCAACTGTTTACTTATGCGGTTAAAAAAGTTCAAATATTATTTCTTAATTTTTACTATCATGTCTTCTTTGACAGTACATTTTTGTGGAAAATATTAATATTTTTTTCTTAATGATATATTTTTCAGCAATCTCTTTTTCATTGAATTTACTTTTTTCAGTTTATTTTCTTAATTTTTAGCTTATCATTAACGTCAAAATTCATCTATTCACAAATGCGCCAGTCTTTCCACTCCTCCCAAATAAATATCTTAGATATCATATCTATTTATGCAAGATAATAATCATATCTATTTATGCAAGAGTCACGCATAAAATTTAAGTGTTTCTGTATTTCTTATTTTTCAAGACCATTATTTTATTTATATCCGCATTCGCATGCAAATCTGGTTTCGCGCATATTTAAGCCACTTTGGTTATTAAATAATAAATTTTGTAAACATTTTTTGTGACTTAACATAACGTCATCAATATACCTCAAGCAACAGGATCTTGTATTCCATATTATTATACTATTTTTTTCCTTTGCCGTTTTCTTCACTTAGCTATTGGCGTATTGACTGAATAAAGACAGTATTTTAAATATCTTGTGTACGCGTAATTTAACTTATTGCGTGTAGCTACACTTTTATACTCTAACTATATTTATACTCTTTTATTGTTAGAATGTTTGAAAGATAATTGTGATATTTTTCTAATGACGCTTTTATAGGTAGCTTATGCTCTTTTTTCAGCATTTCACACTCTTTCAAAACTGGGAAAAAAGAAAAAAATCAACAAGAAAGGACACAAGCAAAAATAATATAAATTTAAATTATATGCTAAAGACGCCATCTGATCTGACAGATGTAATTTGTATTCACAATCATAGCCATAACCTTATATCTTATTACATCACAGACACAACCTCATATTTTATTTATGGGAATAGTTATTAAATCGTTTCATAGAGTTTATTAGAACTATATCTAGTTATGCAGTTATTAGTAGTAATTAATACTTTCATTATACAAACCTTGTTAATGGCATAAGTATAAAATATCAGAATAAAATTAGTATAACAAAAGTTTAAACATTTTTTTATTAGTAACGGCGTAAGAGTAGGTCAAGTTATTAAGACAAAAGACTTCAACCGTGTCACTACATCCCATAATCGTATGTAAATGTGAAAATTCTGTTTTTATAGTTTAATTTGCCGAAATTTTTATATCAATCTTTTTCATACGAGTTTGTTGACAAAATTATTAAAACTTAGTTAGCCATTTAATAATAAGTAATCTGAATTTGAACAATTTAAATTGGAGTAATCTAAGTTGATACTGCTAGTATCGTAAATATATTGAGATGACATAAATTTACAAGATGGAGATATATTATATTCAAATATTACCAGCATCTGGTTGTCACGTTGATTATGTGCATGGAGACTAAAGACTATTTATAATGAAACACAAAACCTTCTCATTCACTTCATCCTTTACTGTGTAATTCTTTTTTTAAAGATTGTGAGATTTTTTTAATTTCTACTTGCATTTTCTTAAGAGTTGTAGGTATTTTTTTAAAATTCTTACCATGTTCCTTTCTGAGTTCATGCGCGGCAAGGCGGAGAATGCCGGTCTTGTCGATCTTCCTTCCAGCTTGGGCCACAATAGGCACCAGGCTGGCCAGCTCGCCAATGGCGCTATTCAGTTTGTCACGGCGCTGTTTCTCAGCGCGATTGCGAGCGTCGCGTGGACTATTCCTGCCAATTTAAACATTAGATTAGATATTATTTCATCGCATTTGTGCACATAAGGTATAATTATTTATTTACTACGATTATGGTCTTATCAGAGTTGTTTCGTTAGGTGTTGTTACGTTTGATTTATTTATATCAGGTATAAATATTGCTTTACTATGATTATGGTCGTACTTTTCGAATTATTTCAGTAACTGTTGTTTTTCGTTAGTTAGGTGTTGTTTCGTTAGATGTATGAACGTCAATTATAAATATTGATTTACTGCGATTATGGTCTTACATCAAAATGTTCAGTACTGCATTATCATTAGATATATTATTCCAACTTATTTAGTATATCAACCGCTTTGAGTTATGTGAATTAACTACATGATAGAATAAAGAAAAAACGATATTATTATCGCAACCCCAACTGATGAATTATGGTAGGGTAAGTATTTTGTAGGGTATTATTATCTTTCCGTGCGATAGTTTTCAATAGAAATAAAATTTTTAAAAAAACACCTTTGAAACACTCTTCAAAAAAAAAACACACCAATTGAACACTCGACGGGATAGTAATTTACCGAACAGTTTTCATCAAGGCTATCATGCTTTCCTATGACTTTCATTTATTTTTATAAATCGAAACAGCTATATGAAATAGTTTCTTATGGAAAAATTAAAAAAAATTACAGATATAAATTTATACACTACACTCTCGTAGAAAGACGTGTGTCTTAATGTCCTTACCTCTACTCTCGGACGAAAACAGTGCTAAGTAGACTTTCAATTTTCAATTCAGGTACGAGCTTTAGTTACCTTAAAAAATACGGGGTTATGTTAAAATCGAATTGAGCAGAGTAAGGATGGACGTTTATAAAAAAATTTAAGTAGTATAAAAAACGCTAATATAAAAAAACAATTCCTTACACTCACTATATATAATACATGAATAATTTACTTTTCTTTTTCTGCTGGTTTATTTTCAAAATAGCTTATTTTCAATGTGTTAGTTTAAAATTGCCTTATAGCATTTTTTCCTTTTTACAACATAAGAAGTGTATCAATAACCCTGATAAATTAACCAGAAAGTGTTTTTCTTCATTTGTCACTTAATAACTTTTAAGGGATGAACGGATTCTTAGTAAAGGAAATCCATAAAAATCCATATAGTGTTAGGCTTAGGTGCTACAAGAAAGCCCACTTATGTATATTCTTCTTTTATGTATATACTATATTCTTCAAATTTTATACTTAGATCTATTTATATATAAAAACAGACACACAATTTATAAGAATTTCCGATATTTGACACTTAGAGGATTCAAATATTTGTTACTACCTGTAGCGCTCATAAACCTTATGTAAAAAGATATAATCTCTAGGCAACAGTGAAATTAAATACTTGTGAACACTTACATCCCCACCACTTGTACATGAAATGCTTGCGTCACGTACGCTGTTAAGGCAAAAGTTGACGGTTTCAAATGGCAATAGTCGTGTCCTCTCAGTGGGTTTACTTTATTATTGATGAGCCAAATGTGATTTATATTACGCAGTCGTAGAGGAAACTAACTTATGATAGGACGTCGTATTAATTATTAATATATTAATGTTTAAATCGAAAGTCGAAAAATTTACGTTTTTTATTAGGTTTTAGATAAACTATTCGAAATGGGTCTGTGAATAACGTATCCACATATTTTTTCTAGGGTAAAACGTGAAAGGTGAAACGTAAAAGAATGCATAGAAAAAGGCATTCAAACCTGATACTTAATTTTGTAGACATGGAACTTTTCACAATAAAGGGAAAAATCGGTAATTACGATCGTCTAGATTTCAAAATTATTTTCACCGGGATTATTTAGAAAATAAAAAAATTAAACAAAAAAAAAAGGAAAAAAAAAGTATATATATATATATATATATATATATACACACGTGTACTCAAATAGACGTGCGTATCTGTATATTTCGTCTGTTGTTGTAGCTTCGAGTCTCCCATTATGCACTATGGTACATACCATTAGAATGAAGTGGATCGGAATACTCCCAGATATTCGAGAAGCATTATGTACAGGTATTGGGAATGGCTTCTGACACTATATAAGACGTAGCGTAACATCACATGCATAAGTTGACTTTTTATAAATAAATTACAGATAAAAGATAAAGTAAAATGTGAAATGTTCTTTTTAGAATGACAAAGTTAAAAGTAGAAAGTGGAAAGTGTATAGCGGAGCGTGAAAAAATTTTAAATGTAAAGAAAAAAATACTAAAATCTAGAAAATAATGTTCGCAATCCCGAATTGTATCAAAAAACAGAAGATGGCGCGGAGAAATGAAAATACGTCTGGTATTACTATGAGAAAGTTCTCAGAGATAATCAGGTAGAAAAGTAATGTGAAAATGTTGGAGACACAGATCGAATAAGACAACAAATGTGTAGAGAAAGAGAAACAGAAGGTGGATGAAATAAATGAAAAGAATTAAGGCAGAATGAGTAACCTTCGCTTAGGGAAGCAGGTCGAGACACAATTGGAAACATAATTCTTTCTGTGAAAGGAGGCAAAGTAATTACAGGCTTGAATATGAAGCATTTCATTATGGTCCAAGTTAAAGATTATAATGAACATGTAAGAAAATTAAAGATTATAATGTAAGGAAAATTAAAGATTTTAATGGATGTAGTAATCGGAAGAATGGTTGAAGTATGCAATTTTTTCTTAATTTTTATTTACAACCGAATGAAACTACGTGATGTAGTATTATTTCTACTTTATTTAAATTTTTAACCACGACTTAGGTTTCGTTGTATGACAACATCTTCAGGTGGGTAAATTGTATAGATCTTCTGCAATTGTAAATATATTGTAAGAATCTTTACAAATTGCCCACCTTAAGACCTTGTCATACAACGGAACCTAGGTCGTGGTTAAGAATTTAAATAAAGTAGAAATAGTACTACATCACGTAGTTTCATTTAGTTGTAAATAAAAATTAAGTGATAATGAATTTCTATAAAATTTACACCAAATATATTCAATATGTAACTTTTGAAAAGCCAAAAAATTCGAAGCAGAAACAATAAGTGTATGGTGTTCAATTGACAAAATTAGATTACCAGCACTAAATTTTCCGCCGCATGAATTATTTCATACATGAATGGAGAAATACCGGAATCAAAATATTTCTTACAAAACAATTGACGTCACAACGCATGCTTTCAAATGACATTATTTGGAACAACAGCAATAATGGAAAAGGAAGAATTCGGTGTTTAGAGTTTAAGGACAATTGTATCACAAAATCGGGTCATTATTCCCAATGCTAAATAAAACGCCGAAGTTATTACAAGTTTACTTTATGGAAAACGAAATGTACGAAATAAATCAATTGGTCGGTGAAAATCATAGGAGTGCGTAAAGATATAATACTTGATGTACAGCGTTTCCTGCATATAATTGTGCCAAAATGAGCCATTTCTCAGAACATTGTCTTGGTTGAAGATTTTGGAACAGTAGAGGTTATATTTGATAAACGTATCGATGGATAGGTTAGCGCCGTGGTTTGTTAAAAATGACTACTACTGAGAGCAAGCAATGACGGATGCTGCAAAAGTAGTAAGGGCGAATCAAGTGCAAGGACTTTTTGTAATAATTCTAACATTGCGTAATCGAATCCTATGAACTACAGATGATATATGTAGCACGAGTGACGACTTTAGCCAGAGTGTAGAGCAATCTTGTTTCGCAATCAAAAGTAATTTGGATGTTACTTTCAATAAATGTATTTATAATGAAGCCCTGATAATGTAAGACGTTTAGAACTGTTTAGCGATGATCAATCAACTTTTAATTCAACTTACCCAAGTTAAAGCTCTCGTGAGAAGGGAAGTAGACGCATTTAGTTCTGAGTTGATGAACGAACAAAGTTGTAGCATAGAAGAATTGAATCGCTATGTTAGAGAAAATTAACCAAAATTAAAACAAGCACAACGAATTGTGTATGAAAGGATCGTAAATCGTATTGAAAAGGACGGAGGGAGAATTATAATTTTGTATTCACCATGGGGTACTGGTAAAAGTTTTTATTAATGAGTCTAGCTAAAATTTGAGCGAGAAAGCAAATCGCATTAGAATTGACATCATATGGAATTGCGGCCACGTTATTGGAAGGCGGGAAAATGGCACGTTCCGCATTAATATTACACTTAAATGCGGCTGAACAAGAGTTTCCAGTATGTGATATGACGACATATTCAGTACATAGATAGCTTCTAATGCTATGCAAAATTGTCATATGTTCAATGGTCCATAGAAAACACTCGTAGAGCTGGATAAATATTATAGAACATAAGACTAACGGGAAGAATATTATTGCTACTATCAGGAGATTTTCCGTAATTATCGATATTTCCAAAATCAACACCGCCTGATGAACTACCTCAAGAACTGGGTCAAGAACTACCTTTAACAGAAATATGCGCGCAAAAATGATAGATAAACGAGAATGCAAGTATTTTTCGGTAATATTATATTTAAGAACAGCTTATCAAAAAAGTACCTGAAAAGTATAGAAAAAAAACTATCTGAATAAAGAACTGTTGTGTAAGCGAGTGATATTAGCTTTAAAAAATGATGCAGCGCAGAGAATAAATAAGCGGATACAAAATATGATATTATATATATATATATATATATATATATATATATATATGTATATATATGTATATATATATGTATATATATATATATATATATATATATATATATATATATATATATATATATATATAGACACAACAGTCAGTCAAGATAAAACTTTGAATTTTCGATTAGAATTTTTAAGTTCATTAAATCCGCTTGGTATGCCTTCCCATAGACGATTAACGCTGAAAATTACATCACTAATTATACTACTATGAAAACTTGACGCTTACTTAACAATATCATTGAGTTGATCATCCTACCCGGGCAAAGAAAAAAGAAAATCGTTTTTCATGCCAAGAATTCCATTGATCTCGACTGATTTCTAATTTTGTTTCAAACGATTACAATTTCTAGTAAGAATAGCTCATAATATAACTATCGATAAGTCGCAGGGTCAAACGTTCCACCATTGCGGAGTTAATTTGAAAGTATCTTGTTTATTACATGGTCAGCTCTACGTTGCTCTATCACGTGGCGTGAAGAAAATCTATTTGTGTATGCGCCAGACAACAAGACATCAAATGTAGTGTATAACAGTATATTTCGATGGAATTACAGAGTATGTAAGATATTTGTAATACTTTTATTACAAAGAAACAAAAATGTCTTTTAATGCTTTTTTCTACATTATATATAGGAAAAATTGCAGAAAGCTAGAAAAATTAATAGAATTAAGATTAATTCGCCCAACTAAAATGGCTAGTTTTAAATTTATATTAATATAAACAAGAGTGGATATGCACATAAAAATTATCTTACAATTAGATATACGCGTTGTGTCAAATTTCCGTGTGTAATTGTTCTGTGGTTTTCATGGTATATTTCCATTATTATCTCCCAAAGTTTAGTCAACGTAACTTGGCTTTGCTGGTTCATAAATACAGGAGTTTTATAAAAGAAATTTTATGTTCTCATGAAAAATAAATGGTTAAAATTTCTTAACCTTACAAATTTAAGTACCAAAATTACTGTTTTATTTATTTGTTTTACGTAAAAATTAATCTTAAGGGTCTATTTAGACTACGGTCCACAGTGACGGTCTGCTATATTTCAAATAGTATGAAGTTAGTCCGCTGTTTTGGAGAACTGACCTAAGGAGTATATTGCTCAGTTTCACTGTCTGACTTTTTGTAATAATTCTAACATTGCGTAATCAAATCCTATGAAAATTGATTTATACAAAATCAATTTTAAAACAAAAATTTGTGTTATCGAACAGAATATAAGAATTTTATTTCCTTGTTAGATCTTTCTTTTACTTGCTAGATATTTTGTTTTACACATTTTTAGATCATTAAACATTCTCACTTTGAGATGTATAAAGAAGTGAACAAGTATCTCATAATATAGTGATGATATTATAGTTACTAATATGTAAATAGTAAATTAAAAACATTTATTAAAAACAATTACCGCCTTCTTGTGACGAATTACACATCCCCCGGACAGCTCTTTTAAAAAGAGAACAGTGTCCGGGGAATATAGGACGAATGGCTACTCTAGGTGAGACGGACACGTTTACTTAGATGTACAGATAAGAGAACTTAGTTTTCTTGGAATTATAAAAAAAATTAAAAGGATGAATCTCCTAATTTGTTTTCAATATTACAGTTTTAGTACAGATTTGAAATCATAATATACTAATATTATATACGAGATTCATAATATACTAACATTAGTATATTATGAATCTGCTGAAGTGTTAGTAAAATCTGCAGAAGTATAAAAAGTAAAAACGAAGAAAGTAAATAATAGACGTGTATTCATACATATCCCTTCCCAATCTTTAGGGCTGTATGGACTTTTTATCTTATTTATACCTTCTGACTTTGGACCGCTGTTTCTTCAGCAAAGTAACAGGATATTATCGCAGACCAATTCTAATTGTGTAACGTGTAATATAAAAATATTGAGGACAATTCTATAGCTATGGTGGTAGTTATTCGCCTCTTTACAAATATTACCTGAATTTTTCCTCTTTTACAAAACAGATTCATGACCAAAATAGTTAGTCAATAGCTTACTGCGGACACGTGTAGGTTGTAATTATTTTGATTCATTTTGCTCCATGCAAAACAAGTTAGTAGAATTCAAACCGTACGTCTGTTATTGCTAGGGATTATTATGGTAGGAACCGTTATATAAATATCAAATAATGTCTTCAATGTTAAATTTACTTGTAGCCTGTGTAAAATATTGAAAAAAATTTAATCTTACTCGTAAAAGATAACGGAACGAAACGATAACAATTTCTCGTTAATAAATAATACTTAATAATACCTCTGCTTATAAGAGTACCATATGTTTTAAGATACTTTTAGTAATATACCAACAATCTGTAGTTCAGCCGCCAGTTGCATTTTGGTTGTTTATTTTATAAGCATAAACACCATTACGAAGATTTGAAGACGAGAAAGTACACACGCAAATTACCGTAAATGTCCCTGGCTTTGCGATTAATGAGAAAAGACAATGCTAACTGCAATTATTTTTATTACATAATATTGGTGAACAACATTTCAATCCATTTATGAAAATGGATTGAAATGTTGTTCAAATATGTATATATATATATATATATATATATATATATATATATATGTGTGTGTGTATATATATATATATATATATATATATATATAATAGAGATGTATGTCCTTATTTTTCACCTTACAAACAAAACTATCCACCACAGATAACTGATATTTTCGTGTGGTAATATAATCGAATATCCCATTGTGCACATCGTGGTTGCGTGAGAGTGGTTGTGGTGATGTGGGAGATATAGTGGTTGACATTTTCCACTATCGACCACCAAACCTTGAGCATTTTCCACCATCGACCACCAAACTTCCGTCATTGCATACACAATAATGAGCACGAATATACTAGAATATCCTCGAATTTTCTAGAACGTATTAGACCAGAAGGTTAGAAAATGTTCTGGAGTGTTCGATAAGATGTAAATGTATTAGAATTAGTGATGATGCACCCTCGAATGTATTAGAATGAATTGGCCCGGGAGGATCAAGAATATTCTTAAACATTCTCACCTAGTTCCGTATAATCGAAGAGACCATACAATCCAATTCTGACATTTCTTTCAAGAGTTAGGCAAGAAATACACATGCACTCTCACTTAGACCTTATATTATAGACAAAAGAGATATTCTTAAATACAGAAGTGTAGGTAAGCATTGGAAGCGTTAATAGGAAGGGAGAGTAGCTTGAAAGAAATGACAACTTAAGTTGATAATTTTTAATATTAAAGTTGTTACAATAGAAGTATTTTTTACCGCATTGTGAATATTTTTTCAAGAGGAAGTCACCTGTAAAATACAACTAGCATTTAAGCTTTTACCTTGAGACAGTCTCAAAGCTGGCTCATAAAAGAAAATGAAATGGGTTCTCTGATCTTATTTGAACGACGAAGGGTTATGATTGTCAGTGTATTACGTAAGTAGGGCGAAGGGGTATGACGGTGGATCATATTACTTATTACGACGTATTTCGACTTGTTTCATTTAATTTAATGCCTTTAAACCTATGCGTGTATGAATATTTGCTTTATTTGTTAATTTTCAGTTTATGATTTCCACTTACGTATTATTCAAAAGAAGGGGAAAATATTTTAACACGTATTTCTTTTTTTTTAGTAATGGAAGTCATAAAATACGAAAAGTAAAGAAATGTAAAACGCAGAAAGCTATTCGGGGTAAGCGGTAATAATGAATATTTACTTCCGACGCAGTAACTATTAAATATGAGTTAATTAACTATACTCTCCTACATTTATTTAAATTGCATTTAATTATGAAAATGCATCGGAACGTATATGCGTAAGTCGTGCTTGTTTCATGTAACTACTAAATACATATATATCTGAAAATAGGATCTAGATCTGTAATTACCTTTTTTAATTTGACAAAATTGTAATTGCTATGGTTTAATGTATCAATAATTCATGAACCGGTACAATGTACAGTAAAAAGTTATATTTCCCACTAGTTGATATTATAGTGCAAAAATTTGCACTTTATAAAGTGCATTTGTTATGTCAAATTTGTGACATTATCTGCCAATATTGCTATTAAAACAGCTGTAATATTTAAAATTTATTATTACAAATTTAACTCTATAATGCCCCATCTAAAAGTATGGCTTATTGTTAAATTTGAAATATTTTAATAATTACTTAAATTTAACCTGAATGGGATGCAGCACATTTTTTTTGTAATCCATTTCTTGATAATTGGTAATTTGTCTTCTATTATTGTGCGATAAAATAATTTTATCTTTAATATTATTATTTGAGTAGTTCAATTGTAACGTGAAGTTAGTTGAAAGTAACATATTTTGTCGTCTTACATAATTCCTCGGTTTTCAATTATTTAGTTTCAAAAGTGCGTATCATTTAAATATTTTATCATATATTTTCACAAAAACATGGTGTATTATACTGTTATATGAAGTTGTACGAAGGATACGATTGATTTTGGAGGAATATTTATTTTCTGGATCACAATTTGTATTTCCCTTGGTGTAAATCCACTGTGAAATTTGATTCCATCTAAATTACTATTCTTTCAGAAGAAATACTTAGTAGTAAACTGTTGTCTCACATACATATGTGTAATGCATCAATTTTCATGTCTTTTTAGTACTCAATAATAATATATTAGATAGAAAGTATGCGAAAATGGCGAAAATTGAAAATAATCCGGGATTAAATGTTTAATAAAAAAGACACATAGAGTTGGCGAAATATAAAGGATGGACAATAATAACCCAGTGAAGCGGGCAGAAAACCCAGAAAATGCGAAGTTATAATATTAAAAGAAAGACCAGGGTATAGTAAAATACCCAAATGAAATGACTCTTATAAAAAAGCGAGAAAACGTTCGAGGAAAATGTTGCTGTTTTCCGTGAAAACTAACGAAATATTAAAAATATTAACAATAAAGAGAACATGCCGGATTTAGCAGTTGACAAAGACGTTGGAAAAAAAGACAGGAAAACTATGAGGATAGAAGTAAATCGGCTACGAAATAAAAGATCGATAAAAATAAGAAAAGTTCGAAATAAACTGTATTGGATGAAAATTGTCCGATATGTAAATTCAGAAAAAGATTAAAACGCGCCAAGAATCTGAAATCTGCAACCGGTATGTTAGGCCGTAATTAAAAAATTAACAAAACCTTGATAAACCAACTTCCAGTGCAACAAATATAGAATAATAAAGAACTTATTGCTTTGTGAGGTTTTATTTGTTTATTTACGTATATATGGGAGATTTATTACTACGAGACCAATCTCTTACAGCCAACCAGAACACCGGTCTAGCCCCGCTCGACGAGCGGCGTGGAATCGATCTCGGGTACCCGCTGTGCGCCGCGCCGTACGCCTTGTGATCAACTCAACACACCACGGTGACGATAGTAAAGAAAAAAGAAATTTAACAAAAACTTTTCACAACTGGCGAAATTAAAAAACACTAAAGGACATCATTCACATAAAATTGTGTAATTAATATGGATTTAAACGAAAATTTCAAAAAATTCTGAATATTTAATATATTCAGAGAAATTTCAAGCCTTCCATTTTAGAATCTCATGATCGCAAATAGGTCTGTACACAGGTATTATTTACACACGGCCCCCTTATATATAATTCTACGTTTACTGCATGTGCACGTACCTTGTACATGTGTGTACCTTCGTAAGTCTTTTAGCACATGGACCAGAGGCCATTGGGGCGCATCTGGAACCGATTTTCAGACTACGAGTATTATCGAAAGGCGTTTTGAGCATTTCTCATTTTAACTTTAAGTTGACACCCTTGTTGACCGAATTTGTCAATACCTCATACTATAAAACCGGTTTGCCTGGAAACAGTTCTCTTAAAAATGAATACTTAACCTATGTATAGTACTAGTATCTAGAAATAACGTATCAAAAATCAACACTCGTGAATGCTATACTATGGAAACTATCTTGAAAAATGTCGGTTCATTTTCCGTTATATTTCATTTTGAAATTTCAACACAAGTTCAGAACTATATTTAAAAATCAATACAAAATACACCTTTTAGGTTATATTAATTTTTTTATGGTTTTTGTTATGGTTTTTAAGTAATAAACCGAAATAATGTCCAGAATATAAGTATTGTTTTAAATTTTTCGGACTTAAAACGAAACTGAAGGTCTGGGTGAATCTATTTGGGAAAATTATTTTTTAAAATATTAATTTGAAACACAATGTATAATTTTTAATAAAATAAAACTCAATTTCTGAAAGAACTGTAACTTAATGAGAGAAAACGAAGAAACACTATATGCTGTATAATGTTACGTACTTAGGAAAAATAATGCTTGTTCGATAATTTTGACATGATGTTGTTTACAGCGGCTGTCACCTAATGAATAGCCATATCCAGTGTAGATGAGATGACTAGAAAGAACAATAGTGAAAGCCATTTTTTTTACATTAAAGGGAAAGTTGCATTGAGAATGAGTAACCTAAGACACTTGACTTCATTTATGTGCGTCACTCTCCTCGTCGTCCTACGTCCTTCGTCTTTTATAAGTAATCACTTTTGTGATCGAATTGTCTTATTGCGGGATGGAAATATCGCAGTAAAGAAAACGCTCAGTTTTGCGCCCCCAAAATCCGAGGCTGTCCCTTTTTCTGAGCAGATCGAGAAGACCTGGTTCGAATCAGACTATTATATGTCGCGATTCCTTACGGAATACCTTCCGCGCAAGCCTACACAGATTTGCACTTGAGGATAGCCCGGAATGTACTTACGGTTGCTTAACGCGGAACATGGACTGAACATGACATGAACACTTCCTATTTAATTGCAGTGAGCATTACGAGGCGAGCAGAGTCTTATTAGAGAGCATGTGTCATAATAGTAGAGTAGAAGCATGCGATTTCTTAGAACGTGGCTCCTGTAGTCATCGTGACTTGGTTGGAAGTGAACCGGGCTTTGAGACATTTAGAACATTCGCTAAATGCGTTCTAGAAAAAATGGAAACTCTGAATGGCTCTTTGCGTGGCGAAACTCTCTAGACCTGTTGGGTTGAAGCGTTTGATGATAGACACAGGACACTATTGTCTCCTACCAGGAATTATTACATAATATAATAATTCGAAGGTCCCCTCTTTTGTATGAGGTGGGTCGTTACGGGTCCCAGGAGGTGCCCTGAGACAACCCGGGTGGAAGGATTGGGAATAGTACCTACCCCTTACCGAAATGTCTACTCATATACGACTCGTTAGCTTGTATTACATCATCATATGATCTAGCCCACATAAACAGGTACACCCAACAACGACATAGTTACAATTTCGTAGGAATAACCTTGAGCTCCATCTGTCGAAATGTAGAAACTAGGGAAGATTAGGTTAGGCAATTAGTTAATTTATTATGAAGAATAGGGCAGTTAGCAGTTACTCGATTCATGAAATACAACAATTTTTCTCTACCGTGCCTTGTTTGAAATTTTGCTTGGTTATGTAATTTGTTCCACAAATGATATAACAGTAATTTGCATATCGATAACAGCAGTTACCCTGCTACTAATAGCAGGAAGTTTTTGCATAAAGAAAGAACAAGCTATTAACTTCTAATAATGCCTTTCTTCATAATTTCGACTTTAGCAGCTTCGAAAGTGGGAATGGGGGACCTCGTTATACTTTTTGTTTGTATTTTCAGAAATGGAATATTTTGAAAAAATAAATTTGGTATACTCATAATTTGCTCCTTCACTTAATGTTCTATATGACTTCTGAAATTAAATATTCTTCCTGTTTTCTTTAATTTTCTCCCTCTAAAATTTATATATAAATGTTTTTAAGTATGAACTATTAACAGGTATTTTGGTCAATTAGTATTATTACTAAAAATCGGAAGTATCTACGTCAAATATTTAAAAAAAAAAACAGCTTCGACCGACAGACGGACAAATAGAAAACATGCAATAAGAGTTTCGCTTCTTTCTTCTTGGGGTACAAAAGCCTAACAAAATATATGACTGGCAAAATCCCGACTTATCTCATGGTGTAGTTAATACTCAATTTATGAAGCCCCGACGTATCTTGTCATTGTAGCTTAATGGATTAAAGTTGAAATTCATTAAAAAACTTGTCATGTACGAGTAGAACTTGCACCATTAGATTTCTGCACACATTTAGGCACTCTTAAACATTCAATATAGTATTTCTAATTAAACTATTAACAAATATTAATTTTTCACATGAATATTGCCTAGCCTGTCTTACAGGATATTGCTGCTATGTATTTCACAGGCGTCATAACAAATTAATTATAAAAGTGTATAATTGCAAAAATAATAAGATATAATTGATTTTTGAGTTTTTCCCTTTATGTGCTATACAATCTCACATTATGCAGACTTTCAAGATTGTAGGTCGACCGGAATTACGCTATAGGTTCTGATGTAAGACTATTTGAAAAAGTTAGTTTTAAGGGCCATGTAATTTTGTTGCGTGGACAGAAAACTTGAAGTTATTAACGTAAAATGTATTTTTACAGCAATGTAAGTGTATAGGCCTCAGTATACGTAATAATTTCAACTTGATATCTCAAGTCGTTTCTAAGAAATAAAACTTCAATAGACAGACGTACGTACGTACGTACGGACGGTCAACCGAGTGATATTATAACGGTTCAGTTTTCTGTTTTATTTTGGGGAACAAAAACCTTCCTTTTCAAAACTCTTTTTAAAACTCACATGCCTGTGCAAAATAGGCTCTATTTACATATTTTCAAATCGAATAGTACATAATTTAAATTAAGATATTCGATTAAATTTCAATTCACGATCTAATATTGTTTACAAATTAGAAGCCTGTGGCATACGGATTGGTAAACTATTTACACTGCTTCCGTTTAGACCATTCCGGCACAAGAACCTAAACTTGATAAATTTCAAATTGTATGTCATTTAATATACGTATAGTACTAGTAATACCGTGTCAACTTGAAGGTAAAATAACTCCAGAAATAAGTGAAGAATTAATCAGAATATAAAGAATTAAAATAAATCGGAACAGATACATTGTTTACAAAAATAACCTGGTATTATTTAGAATGTTATATTGATTTTGAGCCCATTCCCCATAGTAGAACTTTTTCATATTTTTTGAAGGTAAAGAATTGACCTTAAAGAGGGACAAGACTTTGTAATGTATCTCAAGTTTATTATTGATAAAAGGTTATTTTATCTCTGGTAAAAAGACCGAAAACAAATTGCTACGTTATTAATACTGATATTACAAAAAGAAATCCACTGGTTTCCTCAATTGGTAGCCGTACATAGAAACGCTATGCTGAAACCACCACATCAATATATGACAACAAACTGTTTTGTACATAACTTCTCAGTTATATAAGTTATAAAGTAGGGAATGAAATATTTATATCGCAAGAGGAAAACATTCTATTTAATTTGGTTTCCATAGTATTCCTTAATTGGTAATGTTACGGAATGCTGAAATGTTTAAACTCTCTTAGCTGTGACAGTTGTCATGAGAGAGAGGTGGAAGAAATGTGGGGAGTGACGTTGTACCAGTGTTCTACTATGTAATAATACCGTACTGAAATCCAAAAGTATATTACGTAATGAAAACATTAATTCGATGCTAAAATATAATTATTCCACATTGGTTATGCTGATATATTATAATGGAGTTTTCGTCAACAATTGATACCTTTGTCTATAATGACACATACCAGTCGAACTACTTTTTCAGTGTGATAAAAATTAAAAGAAGTCTGTTTGCAATCAATAGACTTTCTTTGACGGTGTTTTTTTCTTTTAATTTTCTCTATTTTGAAATGAAAATTATATACATACTATAATTTAAGAAACGAATAATACATATAAACCATGTCCACTGTGATGAACCACTGTGCGCCTCAATGCAGAAACTATAAGTTTTAATTCAAAAGATTCCTAGTTACAAACCTATCTCTTTTTGTTAAACTGATTCACTTGGGATTTTAATAAAGCTGGACATATAAAGAGTACATCTCAATGTCAATGGAGCAGTTTAAAAAAAACTAAGGATATTGAAAATGTTTCAATATCCTTTTCTTCGTTAGAGTCTTTGGCCAGGGCAATTAAAGAAACTGTCTAAAATTCCAATTATATATAATCAGCACCGAGAAATCGCGTATATGTTTTTGTAACTGCCACGAATGCTGAAAACATAGTCATATGTGCTCAAAAGCTAAAAACATAATAACATTAAAGGTGGCTTTATTATTTTTTGTGTATCTTACACAAAGTTTACGAAAATTTGTATCTTCCAAATAAGATTTCAATGTAACGTCCCTATTTTTGTTGGAAATTGTTTTAAATAAGATTGTGATGAAATTTCTCTAGTTTTGTAATTAAGTGTACTTAAATATCGTAACAGAGTATCAATGACATTAATTCTAGTTAAAATATACTTGACGTTAATAAATGAAAATGACTAATTAATTTAAAATCTTAGAAGTGCTAGACTAAAAATTCATGAGATAAAGAAAAAAAACGATGAGGTGATATGTACAAGTTACTTTTTGAAATTATATGGCGATGACGGCTTACTATTCATATTTAATGATAAAAACACATACTATATATCGGTGAATCAAATTCCGTTTTCTTTGTCATTACGAGTTGCTAAGGCATACTTTTTTTAAGAAAGATTATTTTAAGCAGTAGTAAACGTACTTTCAAAATAAACGAACATTGAAATATGAAACCAGTTGATCTCTTAATTATTATAAATTTTAAACCGTTTGCTTATGTTTCAGTTGATTATACAAAGACAGAATTTTATTAAATTTTCATTAGTCATAATATTAAAAATATTACAACTGCTTATTTCTAAATTAAATATTAGTTCTTAGTTACTTGAGAATATTTTAAATATTGATAATTAAATAATTTTTAAGAAAAATTATATCTTTGTATTGAAAATTTCTTTAGAAACTAGGGGTAAGTTCGTTAATTTACTATAAGGTGCTCTAGTTAGTAAGATGAAAAACCAATAATTTTTTAACATTGTTACTTATGTAAAAATAATTATTTTTCCTACATATTCATAGGTATTATTTCTAGTATTGTATACTCTATAGCTAGTATTATGTAGTATGTATGAGTAATTTTAATTAAGTTTCCAGTCTCAAGTAAGTGTGAAAGTTAAATTTTTACCGCGTATTTAACAGCCGCCAAAAATATCTTGTTAACATGTCAAATAATAAGTCGAAATGATCAACGTAAGATAAACGAAGGAAATAATTTCTCCTGTATTAATGTAATTTTCCTGGTAGAGACAGTTTCCCTGGAAACTAACATAGATAAAAGATAAAGTTTTTAGGAAATTGTGTCGCCTTTGTTCTACTGGGGAAGGTTCCCAATTTGAAAGATTGACACATTAAAATAAGAAAATAATTTTTCTTTTTGTTCTCTTGTTACTGTGGGTAGCGAAAATGATATTGGTCAAAAACCTTTACTTATAATTCCATGACCCTAAATAAACCTTTACTTATAATTTCATGACCCTAAATTAAGAAATTTTACCTTTACTGAAATCAGATCTAAAAAGACAAAGGCGTGAATCACATTTGATGCAAATTTTCATTATTAAACCAGAATTAACTATATCGTATGACGAACTACATTCTACTAACTACCGTGCAGGATATAAAATATGACTTCATCTTTTGCACTTTAAAATTTTGGACCATTTACCAATAGTAATAATATAGAAGTAACTCTTGATCTTCAATATAATTTTGTAGGCATCTTTTATTACACATTAAATTAATCGAATCGACGATATATAATCATGTTACGCCACTATGTGTTGACTATTTCTCAGTCGCAGGAGAGCTGTGGACGAGGTGAATCAATGACGTACTATGTAATTACCGTGCTATCTGCGTATATGCTATATACTGCTATGTAAAATATACATAAGTATTTGACGAAATACGCATATTCATTAGATAAAAAATAGGTACGTTATTGAAGTGGAATTTCTTACGGTGCCTCTCAGCCTGAAAAGAATTTACACGAGAGCGACATGGCCGAGTGTTCCGACAGATCGTTAGTCTCCATGCGATGTGACCGTTTTGAATTTGTTTTTTTGCTAAGCGAGTTTTATAATTCATCTTCATCATTTATTTGAAAGAAATACACTAATTGCGGAATTTTCTGAGTGTAACAAAATTGGATTGAAATTTTGATATTTAAAGGCGGAAACCGGATGATAGGTTTTTTCACATTCAACAAAAACTTTTATGGTAAGAATGATGAAAGTTCGGCCCTCTGAAAATATGCCGTAAGGAAACATCCAACAGATAGTATGTATGCGTGTGTATATATTATACACGAATACAATCGTGGTTAACTAATTAGACGCACATATGAAAACTCACAAAATAATAACAGAAAAAATTACCAACAGAAACCAAAAATTTAAACTAAATTCATTTTGCAGCACTACAATTCAGAATGGTTTGTCATGTTAGATGTAAATATCGGATATCGACCTGACATCGACGTTAACATATTACTTCATATTTCTATGAAAAAGTTTTCCTAAACTTCTTGAAGTGCAATAAGGTTGGTATATAGTACCAGTGCGTTGAATTGCAACTTTTTTCTCAGTTCGTATAGGGTTTGGATCTGGGCTATTTACGGGACAATCTAGTATCGACACGTCCGTGTCGGCAATATAACAGTTCAGAGTTATGTTTGAGGACTTAGAGCGGGACTGTAAAATAAATTGAAGTCACCAATGAAAAGAAATATTACAGGAAACCATGTTGCCTTATGCCGAAGGAACTCGCCGTGTTCGTTATCGCTTTGAGATATCTATATAACAAGGCGAGTTCCTTCGGCATAAGGCAACATGGTTTCCTGTAATAATTTTTTTCATTGGTGACTTCAATTTATTTTACAGTCCCGCTCTAAGTCCTCAAACATAACCCTGAACTGTTATATCGCCGCCTCCACATTTTACTTGCTTTTTTGTGTATTTCGGGTTTATTTCTGCGTTTAAAAGATATCGTGCGTATAAATAATATGACATTTGATGAAATAAGATATATCTTGGTCTCTCCAGAAAAGAATACATGCTTTCACTGAGAGCAGGCCCGATATACATGTTTCCTAGCAAAATCTCAAGCGTGCTCCCTTTTCAATAATGGCATTTTCGGCCAACTCTTCTGAATTACTTCGCTTCCACTAGTCGTCATCGACCATTTCTCTCTGATACACCGGCATAGGTTGGGGCCTAAATATTTTTCCCTTAATAAATAAGTAACCTTTAAAGGAGTCTCTCTTGGTAATTGTAACCATGAGAGAGATTTGATTATATTATTTAGTGCGTTCATTAATCTCATCGAGTCAATAATTAATATGTATTTTCTTGTGTGGCATTAATAGATACGCCACTTAAATTTAATACGTATTCGTAGGCAACGTCCTACTACAAAACTAATAACTAATCACGTTTCTAGCCGATGATGGCGCTGTGATTTATATAAAAAAATAAAATTTTAATTCTATTAAAAAAATATTAAGTTTCCACTAGAATATTGAATATATTTGACGTTAATTTTGTAGAAATTAATTATTCACAATTAAATGAGACTACGTGATGTAGTACTATTTCTACTTTTTTTAAGTTCTTAGCCATGACCTAGGTTTCGTTGTATTATCACATCTTCAGGTGGGCTATTACCAAAAATATCTTTGCTAATTGGCCACCTAAAGATGTTGTAATACAACGAAACCTAGATTGCGGAACCTAAAGAACTTAAAGAAAGTAGAAGTAGTACTACATCACGTAGTTTCATTTAATTTTCTACTAGAAGTCAACTAGAGAGCGCAATACTAATTAGTGATTAATTGACTTTCCCATTCTTTTCCAAGTTAAGGTGCCAACTACAAAGTAGATTTTCAGATAACTTGAATGCAAAATATTTATCCCTTATATTATTTCTCATTACCATATTTTTATTAACAATAAAAACAACATAATAAACAAAAATAACTACAAAATTACGACTGGTACTTGCCGTCGGCTCATACGTAGGTTTCTTATGATTCCGTAATTTAATTATTTGTCTTGAGACTATCTTTCAAACTGTATTGTTTTATAAAACGTGCACAAAACATAATAAATTTAATTTCTGTTGTGCCTTCGCTGACACCCACCTTTTTATGCCGAATTATTTAATGTTATGGTTATTTGATCGTTTTCTTAATAAAAGGGGCCTATCCTATGTGTCAATATTTTAATATATATATTCGAGTCAATATTTTAATTATCTTAAATTCAAATATTGAATATATTTGGCGTTAATTTTGTAGAAATTCATTATTCACAATTAAATGAAACTACGTGATGTAGTATTATTTCTACTTTCTTTAATTTCTTTACCACGACCTAGGTTTCGTTGTATTACAACATCTTCAGGTGGACTCTTAGCAAAGATTGTTAGAGAGTATTACAACATCTTCAGGTAGGTTACTAGCAAAGAACCTTTGCCAAAGAATAATAGCCCACCTGAAGATGTTGTAATACAACGAAACCTAGGTCGTGGTAAAGAAATTAAAGAAAGTAGAAATAATACTACATCACGTAGTTTCATTTAATTGTGAACCTTAAATTCATTTAAAAATTAGGTAAATCCTAGAAATAAAATTAATCTATAATATTTTTTTATTAATTAATTTGGTTTACCCAAATTCTGGGAAAATTTTCATTCTTATGGTGTATAAATCCGACGACGATACCAAAACCGACCAATCGTTGAAGAACAAATTCGACAAGGAGACCTTAGGTGTTTCAGAATTGAAACTGTCAAATGGGCGAATCTCTATAATTGGAAAATCTAGTGGTCGGCTCTAGGGAAAAATGGCGAAAAAAGTCAAAGAAGACCTTAGAAACTAACGGTTAGATTTGGCTTAAACAAATGAGAGTGCCACGGACCGAAAATAATGAATAAAATTCCTTAAAAAATTCGAGATCCAGTGGCACTCAAAACAGCGCACTGGTGGCAGGATCAGTTTCAACCTGATCAGCTAGGTATCAAATAAGGTGTGAAAAATTTAAAAATTAGCCCTTAATTTTTCAGACATCTTCCTAAAAATATTGCGCACGACAATTTTGAAAACCTTGCTTCACTGGATGCGCAATTCTTTAATAGTTGAAATTACTTGCCGACAAAAGGAGGAAGCACAAAAAAATAGTAGTCTTTGAAAATACGCATCGAATCGCCACTGCTTATTACGAGACGTCATTCGACACATGGCTTTTGTTTTTTAATTTATGCCAGAGCTCATCTATAATGTGAATATTAGCTGACCAAAGTCAAGGCCAGACACGCAATGAGCGGCCGACGCTTTACAAATCCTAAACTAACCAATACTAATCACTATTAATTAATATGATTTGCAGCACACAAAAAGATAAAGTGGAGGTCCATGTAAGCTATCACCAAGAATGTTGGATGCAAATTCAACTGACAGAGTGGTAGTTGGTCACATGGCGCGGAATGTGATAATAGGAATGTAACGCTGCGAGCAGAGTACGAATAGATTCTGTTTACATTATTGACGTACATTGTGCGCCGTTCGTTGTGTGCGTTAGCAACTGTGAGTCAACAGCGCAAAGTATTGCGCTTGTTTATCGAAGAGTCATAAGTTAATGACGATACCGGTAACAGAGAGCGAAGCCGGATTGTTCCATGCTAAAGTAAACCGATTTGGGAAATGGTTCATTTATCGTAATTGGAGTGCTTTTCGAAAAGGTTTAATCGTCCATTCGCAACATGATTAAAACGGATTTATTGAAATGAACTCTCGAAAAAGCGATTCGTATATTTGTTTTTACTACAATCCGAATCAATTACATCTTAAATTCTCGCGTGTACGAAAATTTACTGTCTGATGAAAAATTGATTTCAGGATCACTTTATTGTCCGTCTGCCTGTCAAACACTTTTTCGCAAGAAAACAGATATTAACTTGAAATTAATACCAAATACTAAGGCGTATGATCCCACAGTTCTGTAATTAATTCATATATTCTAACTCAATGAAATAAAAAGATATGGACTTACTTCACGTAGTTCACGTTTAGTATCAAAGATACTAAATTTTCACGTTGACGTAGAATCTCTAAATTTGGTGCAAAGGAACATCTCATAGTACAAGTAACGGAAAAAATTCGAAAATCATTAATTTATAATTCTATGCGGAATTATTAGTGACACACTTATTTTTTTAATAATTCTATTTTCTTTTTTTTTTGTATATATGCAAAATATCTAATTATTAAATTTTAGGTAATATGATTTAAATTCTCAAAGCATGAGTTCTATTCGCATTTAAACGTCTTTTTATAAAGGTCTTCAAAAAAGGAGGAAGTCTTCAATTCGATTTTGTATGTTACCTCACATCTCTGGCATTTATCAAGCCATTTGGATGATTTTTTGTGGAACGGTATACTCGTATTATGATTCCACCAGCACCATAGAATTCCTCAACACTAAGCGGCACAGGTGCCGTCGACAAGTTTGAATGATTTATGTCTATCGATAATTTAATAAGACACCCCTAAGGCCGACATAAATTTGGTCTTTAGTAAAATCGGGGTGAAATGATGGAGCCGGAAAGTGGTAACAGGAATTCTTCAGTGTAAGTATTCAATGGGTACATACAAAGGTAGTTTCATGACAATACAACATTATGACAAATTTAATCTTTGATTCATAAATCCTGATGCTGCAATTGCACTGCCTGTCTAAATTGTAAGACTTGAAGATCTCCTGTGTTCAAACTAGTATTGTGTACCTCAAGTAGAAACCCTATCATTAAACTTCGGGATCCAACTCCTCAGCCCTGACGCTGAGGGGATACTGCTTGCCTAAACCATTAGACTTGAGGATGCCCTTATTTTAAATTAGTTTTGTGGCTCTCAATAGTAACTCAAAATGAAATGACATGTAGTACTTATCAGTACACGTGTGGTTGTGGATGTACATAAAAGAGGAGTGCCGACTTGGCACAGACTCCAAAAATCTCTAGCAGTATCGATATTTTATAAATTGTTTATGTTCGGAGATAATATTATACCGCAAAAGTTCCAACTAACTACTCGTATGTTCCTTATTTCGTACTTTTTTTTTATAGGATACCGGTGAAAATGACGTTACAATTTGTATACTAAATAATTTAGCGATTGGAAAACAGAAAAGATCAAAAATTAAATGAAATATATTGTAACCATAATGCGAAATGAAAGTTATCTTCACAAATGCGTAAATATATCACTAAAATATATCACCATCTAACTTTTTCTTAATCGGCTAAATTTATTAAAAATAAACTGTTGACATTTGATCCTTATTGTTGAATTGTTGATTGTCTTTTTCGCACTTTCAAGTTTTGCAGGTCTTCTAGACGACCCTGTCGGACCCAATTTAATTTAGAGTTATTTCGGTTAAATTGTCTTAATAATTTTAATGGGCATAAGTAATTATGCCACTCTATTTTAAGTGGCTTGAGATAAGCATTTGGTCGATTTTCTTTGTGGATTATATATATATAAATATATATTATCCATATACTTGATTATGTTACTGTGGTTTTATATATACGTACTCTACGTTGCACATATATTTTGTCGCTTAAAGGCTTGCTTACATTTTTGACAAAAAACCTTCATTTTTGCCAAGTTTACTCTAAACTCTGAGAATATGCAGTATAATTATTTTGATACGAACCGAAATAGAACGAAACTTTTTAGCGGTTTTTGAAAATCATTCCTTGCCAAAATCGCTAAAAAGTGGTCACTTTAGAGGAATCATTACAAACAATTACATTTTAATTTAAAATGCAAAAAAAGCAGTAAAATGCTCAATTATCTTTTCATAATGTGTGCATAAAACAATTTAGATTATCGTAATAGCTAAAGAGAAAAAGAAAAATAATTTTTCAAAACAATTTCTCCCATACGTTTTTAGTACCGGCTAGTCATTCTGCACCGAAACGTGCTCCGAGTCGGTCGTGTCGTGGCCGTTCTGAATAGAAATATTCGCGATATCTACACTGCTAGTGTAATTATAGTCGAATTGACCATTCTTAGCCATGATAAATAATATTATCTATAGTTTTATCTTACAAGAGTCCGTCGCCACGCGTGCATAAGTAATTTTACAACTAGTAAATATCCGTTCTCGAACGGTGGGATCTTGTAAATACGTATACGTATAATAATAGTTTGTTATGGATTTCTTCAACACATTTTCACATTTATAGTCATTAAGTATTGAAAGGATATTATTTCAGAGATACAGAGTTTTATTTTTAAACAGTTTTGCAGTAAAATACAATAACCTGCATTCTTCTCTCTTATCTCCTATAAATATGTTTGTGCTTGAGAAAATAAATTGTTTGTCTTCTCTCTATCGCGAACTGAAGGTCAGTATATCGCAGTACCATTTTGTCATTCGAATTTTGTTATTGTTATCTAAATATATGACATATCCCGTATGCGTTGGTTCTCATTGCATATAATTTTCTTTTTTTTTCAAAACCATTGTACGGTTCCCTGTTATGTAATTTAATAATTACATATTGGTGAAATTTTAATAAATGTGCAATCCGGCAAATGTTTAAAAAAAATTAATTATTAATTAATTAACTACCTAATGTAAGAACGGCGATATTTTATAGCTTTACGCTGCATCTCCGACACAGTGTGTGTCGGATTTGAGATGATTTGAATATGGTATTGAACATGGTATGAACCATTTATTGTTATCACACTCAAGAGCAGTAGTGATATGTCATATATAAAGCCAAGCGACAAATTTTGTACTGGTTGACATATTTCTTATTGAATTTTTAATGAACATCATAACGAATATTACGGATATGCTTGTGACACGTTTCACTTACTTACACTTAATTTGAAGTATTAATTTATAAATTATCGTGTATATATTATTTATTGGGAAAACGCTTAATAAGAAAGCTGAATGACGAGCTATGTGATAAAATAAATACATAAATACCGGCAAAAGTTCGTATAGTATTAGGCCCAAGTATTACATAAAAAATAAAAATCTCAGTTAAAGAGAGAAAACGAAAAATAAGCTTCTTAGAAGTTGTATTTCAATCGTCAATCAGGGAAAGGAAAAATCTTGAATTTTTTATGAAAAGTCAGTTTATTTTTCACAATAGTTTGTAAATATTATTTCTATGGAAGTCTCTGAACTAGCCAGATGAAACAAAGTGCAGATCATGTCTCGTGTTTACTATATACAGATATATATATATATATATATATATATATATATATATATATATATATATATATATATATATATTAATCCATGAAAACTCGCAGGTTCGACAAGGTCTTGCTCTTATTTATTTTGTATTATTGTCAATCTCTTATTTATTTTGTTTTCAATAGGAATAGGTATTTACTCGATTTTGAAAATAAGCGCACCCATACAACATCACTTTACGACACATAATGTTTTAATTTTTAATATAATGGAATGTGGTTTTTGGTCGTTTTGAAATAAGAATGATAAAAGATCATACAATGTTATTATCTTCTTTATCCGTCTTCTATATTATCGTTGCGTGTCTTAAGCAAAGTGTTTTTAATTTTTGTCGTCACATGTATACAAGTAATAAACGAAAACTGACATTTCCCGTATAAGAAAACATTAAAGAAATTGAAAACGTACCATTTTATGTTATTAAATATACTATATTGTACAAATCTGGAGTTAAATAAATGATATTTATATTCATAATATGAGAATATATATTTGTAATGCATTAAACTGTCTTAAAATGTTAAAAACTTTATTTAAATATAGTTGGTTTCGTCCGGGATTTCAATCCGAGTATCTTGTATCGAAAGTGAAGTAGGGTCTTGATCATACCCCTAGACCAACGACCGATTGTAAAAAAGCGAAAATCATACTCCTAGACTAACGAGCGATTCTAGTAATTTTTATATACATGGGTAAGTCTAGTTTTAAAAATAAAATTATTATTAAGTATAAAATATTTTTGATAACGTTTAGATGGTACTATACCGAATCCATGGTTGAAATCTATGCTTGTGCTATGGTTTTGATTCATATTTTAGCATAATATGCGAATGTTATTGTATATAATTAGTGTAATAATTCAAGTGTAAACACTTAGTGTTTAATATTTTATTTTAGAGGAGTTTAATATAATACGCGTTTGTTATTGTATTTTAAAATAATAATCACGTATTATTCCTAATTCACCGAAATAATATAGTAATATTTAACATCAATGTAATTGTATCCGAGTTTTTCTCATGTGCAGGCTTTCTCCGGAAAACTTTTAACTGAATTAAAATTTCAGTTTGATGGGAGATGTAGTTCACCTCTTCTAAACTCTAACAGTCGGGACAGCTGTCATAGAAGGCATTTCACTGACACAGTCACAGAAGAGACAAAAGTACTTTTGATTAAATATTTAATTGAATTTAAGGACGAGTTTCTTCTTACCCGGCACTGCGCTTAACACTGACAAGGTTTGCCAATAAAGGCCAGGAGTAAAATATTTTGATGCGGAATTAATTCAAATTAAATTTAATATTTTAGCTATCATTAATAAATTCCGCCGTTTTACACATCTAATGAAGATCGCGTAACCCGCTTAGAAGAAATAAGAAGGGGTAATTTTTTTACCGATTTATAACTTTTTTACTTATACAGAAAAATAATCACAAAATTAAGGCTTACAAAATTATCAAGAAGCTATATATATATATATATATATATATATATATATATATATATATATATATGTACATGTATATATATATATATATATATGCATATATATATATATATATATATATATTTAATCAGATTAAAATTTCATCACGGAATATCAAATTTTGTTTAACGAAATTAATAAAATTACAGTAAGATCGGATATAGACCTAATGTCAATTACAATTCTAATCAATATTTTTACAGTTAATTTTAAAATTAATAGACAAACTCAATTTGCAATTTCAAAGTCATACATTTTACCGTAAAGAATACTGATCTGACGAAAGTACACGTGCGACCTTTCTTGTAAAGTATTTTATAGGGTTTAATTGTGTACTGAACCATTTTGTGTAAAATAAAAAAAAATATATAAATTGACTAAAGATTATTTTTTACCCTTTGTCAGACCAAAAGTAAAAATTCATTAAAAAAAAGTTTCATTTGAATTAATTCCACATCAAAATATTTGGCGTTTGACATTTATTGGCAAATATTTTAAGCGTATTAAATGCACTGCCGAGTAAGAAACTCGTCCCTATAATCAGATAAATATTTAAGTAAAGGTTGATTTCTTCTACCACTATGTCAGTGAAATGTCCGACTGTGACGGCAGTCTCGGCTGTCAGAGGATAGAACTACATCTCCTGTCACACTGAAATTTTAATTCAGTTAAAAGCTTTCAGGAGAAAGCATGCAAATGAGAAAAACTCAGTACGTTTCGTATCGAAAACTCGTTTTTATGATTAAAATGACGTTTGGTAAAAATTGATGATTTTAATGGAAATAAAAATTTTGAATGACCGATTTTTTATCTCCGTCTAATGTTTATTATAAACTTTGCGAATGATTGGACATTTATCAATCACGCATAAAGCGCTAGGCAGATTTTCGTCAAGCTTGGTGTAGTCAGAGCTTGTTATTCTAGTTAATATATAGGCTTTTAACCCATGGTATGTCTTACCATAATTCATGTTATAATATAATAATTTGTCGTTATTACTAAATAATAAAAATATCGTCCACGTTAGTAGATGAAATATGTTTTGCATTAAATAGAAAGTTTTTGTGAGAGTGTCATCGAGTCAGGGACAAATCCCGCTGTCTTACTTAAAAATGCATACCAAAGACGCCGCGGTCAAAGAGCTAGTTGATAATATATAAAGATTGATAAAGGTACTGCTTGCCATAGAAGTGATTACTCATTTAAGGCAAAAGGTCAAAGATATTACGTAATGATGTACCCGTGCTAACATGCATGCCGTTTTAGATAATTTTTGTTAATATGTTTATTAATATACTTAAATTGACAAAAGGTACCACAATATACTTAATTCAAAGATTAGGTTCTAGTTTTAAAAATACATAAATACCTTAACTTAAAAGAAATAAACTTCTAGTGAAATCCCATATCCCATAGCAGCTTTTTAATCCTATAAATGGTGACTCTTTAATTTATCCACAGATTACTTATACAGGAAACTATTATCAGCACGTACAAATTTCGTGTAATGTCTTAATTTTTTTAAGATGTCGATGATTAAATGTTATTACGTACTATAATAATATTATCAACTTTCTTATCACCAAATCAATCGTCTTATATTTTTAACATGTTTATATTAACTTCACTTGTGTGTATGTATGTATGTATATATGTATGTATGTATGCAAGTATGTATATATGCATGTATGTATGTGTGAATGAACGGAATCTTTCAATTAAATTTTCAACCACCTCCAGACGTCAGAGCTATTTTGCAAGTGTATCAAGAACCGATAACAATATAATAATAACAAATACATTTAAAAAACCAAATAAAAATATTTTATGGTCTTGAAACAAACATTTTAAATATAAAGATTTTGTTTAAGACTAAAAATAAAATTGTAGCTTAAAAAGACAAAAAAATACGCTTCCATAGCAATATGAACCTAAAAAATAAAAAGTAGTCTTTAAATATAAAGATTTTGGACAAAAATTTACTTTAATGTAAAAAAAGTGTGGAGTGCTTGATGTCACTTGTAATAAATTGAACCCCGTGCTTTTTTACATTAGTTAAGTTAATTTGTTTGTCAATTACTTTATTCTTATTTTAAGCTTATTTAAAATAGTAAATTATATTGAGTTATGAGACATGCTTTCGCTCTTGACGAAAATATTTACATGTAAAGATGTTTTTTTTAATATTGAGTTCATATTGATACATAAGAGCATTTGTATTTTTTAAACTAGAATTTTATTTATTACAAAATGCTCAAAGTTTCTCATAATGCTCACTTGAGATGTATGTGGAAACACATAAATTAAAACATGATATCATCAGAATTTTTTATCAATTTCCGCCACGGAAATTTATTATCTAATGTCGTATCATCTCTTGCACTGCAAGGCATTAAAATATATCCCAAAGCTCAATTCACATTAAATAAATAATACTTTACTAACATACATGCGCAAGCTCCTAAGTGATAAATTTGGCGCAAATATATAAATGACCTTTTACAGAGAATTGCATAATGTTTAATTTTGTACAGAGTAATTTTTCCGCAAAACTGAAGAAAACGCCATACAACTGAATTTCACTCCTTCTTACCCTTTAGAAGGGGGACCCACTTTTCGTTGGAGTGATAATTTTCATTTTTGACGTCATTAACATTTAAAATAACATATTCATGCAAAAAAAGAACTTCCGTTTGAATTATTTTCAAATTTCGTCTTAAATATCAATCTGGCGCTGTTTTTTCTCTTTCATGAGAGATTTCCACAAGGAAAATTTGATAATATTATAGCTTTTCTAGCTGAGAGAAAACCGGTGATTGACAACCGGTCATGAAACTCATAATACAATGACATTTAAACTTATTCTTCTTCACCATTTAATAAATTTGTTTTATTGAGGCGTCGTGCACTCAATTGGGGAAATGTTGCTGTATTTTTTTATTAGCGACAGATTAAGTGGAAGGTTGAAGTAATTAATTGATTTAAGCTCAAGTCTTTTTACGTAATTGTTACTTTATTTTTAAGATACGTCGTTGAAATATTTGTTTCATGTAGCTCTATTTTATTAGTTAAAATATGTTTAATTTAATTTCACTTTTATTTTGATTCAACTTTGATCCCTTTGTTTTGGCATTACAAAAGAGCTGTATTGATTCAGTCTATATCTAGAGTGAATTATCAGGGTTTGCTTTTCCAAGAGGAAATAAACTAGTCCGAACATGTTTTTGCACATCTTGATAGTAACCAGTATTCACATATTCACGCCCACATATTTTATCTGACAGATGATATTATAATTCTATTAAATAGCTTAGATATATAATACGTGGTACACATAGATCATAGTAGTGGACACTTAAGTATGCATAAACCCGGTATTTTTATGCAAAGTTTATTAATTTATTATACTTAACACATTAGTTAAAAAACAAGTCGTAAATGTAGAAATACCAGAAGATCTTACCAAACTGGTAATTACTATAAATATAGGAAAACAACTATACAATTATAATTCTTTTACTTAAATTTTGTAACTGATGAAAAATGTCATATTTTTTGCAAAATATATTATTTAATTTTTAATGAGAAATGTCAAAATTAGCTGTTACATTACACTAAGCGTTGAGTATTGAATAGAGGGAAAAGGTATTGAGGGAAAAAGGACTTTGTTACCGCATGTGTAACATAAAATAAAACGGCGTCTCTTACAGGTTCCTTTAAATACCGCCTGAAACGCCAAATATAAGTAAATTTCCAAAATTTATTTTCATCTTCAGAAGTTACAACTGTTACTGTGAAATATAAGCGGGTGAATGTTATCATGCTATATTTTCAAATATGACAATGTATGTCCAAATTGTTCGTAATCACACATATTGTATTCCCAAGTGTGTAAACACATTTTATGACACATATAATGAAATAATTTCAAGTACACCTGTATTTTTATTGTTTATTCGCTGATATCTCCGTAAAAAAAGAAGAGGAAGGAAACGGAAGGAGGAAGTACAAGTCGACCTGCGTGGGATTTAAACTATTAACAAGTTAACTTGCTTTTCGAAATACTATGCCGTCGAAGTCGCAACGCACAGTCGGCACAAAATAAACTTTAATAAACATTCACTCACCATTAAATTTACATTAATCCACTGCTGGAACTAATATTAACGAATATATGTGCCACTAATTCGGCATTAAGCTACATTCACCAATTTGACATTTACGCCACATTTGTTTCACGTTTTATTATCTACATTTATATAACAACAGATATCTTCTGTCATTAAGGATGTTTTCGCTCACGATAAAGATTACTTTCATTGAGTAATCATTAAGCTTATATTAATTCAATGTGATATTTGTTATGTCAAATAAACCTTGGGTCGTCACTAAAAGCACGTGCACGAACAATCCGTACTACCTTATTCGACATGGTTTCTTATTTACCGCACTAAAGTTAAGCTAGTTTTTGCAATAGTAGAAATTATAGGATGTCTAGTAGTATTGCATAACTATGTATTCAATTGTATACAAAAGCTTTAAACAGTAGATATTCAAGTTAATACATTGTGAATTATGTTTTGACTAATTACGGTTGTAATTAAACATAGAAGTTGTAATGGTGTCCAAAATTAAATTAAGTATACGTTTTCCACGTTAGATGAATTTCGCAGACCTGTCGCGAAAATCTCGACTTTCAAATTTCAATGTCAAAGTCACTCATGGTTCTCAAGCACCATATATTTAGCACCTCTACGTAGCTAAACAAAGTAAATAGATGTATTATGATGTATGACTCTCCTTTTTTGAAAATTTGGAGATTGACGCCATTTATGCGAGGGATCCAATTAAAATTGCGTTGGTAAACAAGGACATACAGTTTTTTTTTCAATTTGAGAAAAGGAATCAAATTATTGTTTAGTGACAGCTGCCGTTAAATCAATGCATACATTTTTACTGAGTATCATAATACCCGAGACAGATTCAAATAGATTAGAAGGGATATTGACAGTTCAGACCGAGACCTGCATTAAAATCGTTAATAGTAATTAAAATGAAGTCGATACCTGAATACAAATAAACTTATAAGTCATCTTCTTGTTATGCAATACCAGCAAATCAATCCCTTTCGGAATAAGTATCGGAATTAATACGCTATTCACATATAGGCGCCGAAGGTGTTATTTGAATCAATTTATAGACTATTACGAAATTTCAAACGATTGCTGATGAGTAAGTAGAATGTTGTTTCATAAACAGCGTCATCAAATTATATTTTCACATTGTAATTTAAAATTTTTAAGGTGAGGATATAATTTAATGGCGACGGCTTTGTGAAATAAACAACATTATATTTATTCGGCTGAAACCTTTTAACTTAAAAGACTAAATTACGAATAATAAAATATTAAAAAAACATCCCCGCAAAAAACTGCGCAAAAAACTAATCAATTCTTATAGTCTTGATTGCTTTCATGGAAATTAAATTTGACATACAAACAATTTATAATAGAAGGGTTAGAAATTAATTATAATCACAATAAATTCAAGTTTGGCTAGTTTCGATGGAATTAAGCATAAACATATCAGGCTCCGACCGTTGTCCTTGATTCCAAGTCGATATATGGAACGATAAAGCTTTGACAATGAGACGCGACATTATTTACCGTCAGATTAGATCGACGCTCTATCTATTCACGGTATCTATATGTTGTACGTGAATACAAAGCTCAAATTTATATATATATATATATATATATATATATATATATATATATATATGTGTGTGTGCGTGTGTGTGTGTGTATATTTATGAGGGGCGGCTGAAAAGTTTTGAGCCTAAGGTATTAAATATACTGATAGAAATGTATAAAAAATTTATTTTTCAATGTCATCTCCCTCTATTTCAATACATTTCTTACATTTATTAAAAAAGGCTTTTAACCCAGTTAAAAAATATTCGCCGTTTTTGTCATCAAAATGCTCGTTTACGGCCGTCTTCATTTCTTCGTCACTGGAAAATCTCCGCCCTCGGAGATCTTTTTAAAATTTTAAAAGAGGAAATAATCCCTAGGGGCTATGTCTAGACTGTAGGGTGGATGGTTGATTTCTTCAAGTCCTGTGTCAGCGAGGGCACGCCTTGCAACTCGTGCAGTGTGGACGTGCGCATTGGCTTGCAAAAACAGGACCCCTTTCGCCAGTTTGCCTCTCCTTTTCTCGACAACCACTTAACGCACTTTTGTCAACAATGCGGCGTAATAGTCTCCGTTCATTGTAGTATTTTTAGGAAGGTAGTCGATGGATAAAATTTCTTCAGAATCCCAAAAAACAGTGGCCATGAGCTTGGATGCCGTTCTTTTCACATTGTACTTCCGTGTAGGCTCTTCTCCCTTTTCTATCCACTGCATTGACTCCTGTTTTGACTCCGGATCGTACTGTCGAATCCACGTTTCATCAACAGTGACAAGACAAAACATCGTCAGGATTATCGCCACAGATGTCCAAAAACTCCTGCGAAGTTGTGACTCGATGTTGCTGGTCCAGCGGCGTGAGCATTTTCGGCACCCATCGCGCGCTCACCTTTTTCATGTGTAAATGATAATGCAAAATGTCGCCGATTCGTTCCTTGCTAATGCCCATGGCTTCAGCTATCTGACATAATGATTCGCCGATCTTCGAAAACAAGTTTTTTCACTTTTTCAATGTTTTCTTCGGTAACAGCGGTGTTTGGGCGTCCCGACCTCATCTTCGAGCGACTCCCTGCTGTGTTTGACTCTCGGCTGACATCTCTTGAAATATTTCCGTAGGCGTTTTGTTCTTCTTTGTAAGGAATTTTATGACAGTTCTGTACTCCAATTTCGTGCAAAATGCGGATGACACGGACATGGTGACGTTTATGGTTCCGTTACTAAAAGCGTAATGATGCTAATGACATGAAACTTGATATTTATATTTCTTAGGAAACCCCCAATTAGTGATGTGCCGCGCGAATCATATATATGTATATATATATATATATATATATATATATATATATATATATAACATACATACATATATGTGTATGTGTGCAATATGTCTTACAAATACATTAACTTATTGTTTACATTCATACTGGCAATGTCAAACACATAATAGTCTGAGGTTAAACAGTCGCACAGAGTAAAGATTGATTTAATATATATCTGTTTCAAAAGGAAACATTTGTAATTTCAGATTTTTTCGTAATTTCGGTTCGGAGTAATTAATTAATTACGATTGAATTTCGACTACTGGTCTGTGTATTGTTACATTACATATTCACAATATTCTATTAATAGCAGTTCTATTAATTTAATTCCCGAATATAAATCACTTAGGTACATGTGATTTATTAAGACTCGTTAATATAAATAAATGTAGAAGTAGAGCCAAGCGTGTAAATGTTGATGAATTATAAACAAGATTGAACTTAAATAGGCCACAATGTTTGCCAAAACATGAATTGGATTTAGTCTTATGGTATTTAGTGGTAATGCTTTTGACAGTTAAGATATTATTGATGACGTTTAGTACTTTATCAATATTTATTGTTATTATTTACAAGTAAATAGGAATTTGAAATATTTTAAAAAATAAACAAAAAAGTTCAAAATAATCTGTAAATAAACACGGGATATTAAAAGCAAAGACAAGAATTCAAATAGTGTTCTAGTTTGTGATAAACGTATATTAGGGAGATTTATTTACGAATTAAATATCTTAGTTCTTTATAAAATTATAAAATATCATTGGCAAAATTATGAGTTTATGCCAAATCTGCAAGTTTCTTTCTGCAATATTTTCCCCCACAGTTTCTAGAAGAAACTAACTTTCTAGAAGAAAATAAGGGCTGAGTCGTGTATTATTCCAATTCTTATTAAAAATTACTTTTAACCATAAATTAATTACTAATAAAAAATGTTTGTATTGATTTTATCAGTCACTATCAGTAGTGACACAGACAATAATAATGAGCATTAATTAAGTCATATGGTTGGAAAATATTCATAGGAAAAACACGCACCTGAGTGAAGTAGGCAATAACAATACACCATTTGTTATAGGGCTTTGAGTAGTTTGTAAAATTTTAAAACTCTTAATAAACAGGAATCGGAAATAGTTCCTCTTTAATTTTTTAACAGATAATATGTTAATATATAATTACATATTAATTTATATTTTACAAGTTTTCACTAGGCAGGAAAATTGTAATCCTGTTTTCCGTGCCTGCAGACGTAAAAAGGTATAGTCGCGTACGCTGATAAGTCAGCCTAGAATTATCCAAATAAAAATAATCATAATTGATACACGCGACTTCTCATCATTATATAATACATTCTTATATTTGGCAGATATTTTCCTTAAGCTGATTAATTTGGAACTCGTCCAAACCGACTTTTCTTTGACCTTGTTTTGATTCTTCTCATATCTATTGTTTCAAGTGTATAACGATTTATAATTCAGAGCATAGGAAATATAGTTCCAACCTACATATCTTAAATATCTTAATTAAGATTGAATCCGCGGCCTCACTCAACTTGAAACATATTGGGACGGATGTTATTATATATGTTATTATCTTAATGTTCAGGCCTTTACACCTAATGAGGAAATTTATTTAATTAGTAAGAAAAATTGTCATGATATGTGTTTTGGTCACATATAGTGCCTAGCTCCTTGTCGGTGAGGAGTAAATATTCATTTGGGCTTGGTGTATTTATCTTATGAGTCATTTGATCATATGTGGTGGCCATAGCTTAATGGCGGAGCTGGACAGTGGTGACAGGCACGTATGAAGCAATTAACTATCAGTCGATAGGTAAATGAGTACATAAAGGGATATAATTGTACAAAAAGTATGAAGCTACCCCGGTATTAATAAGCAGATAGATAAGTATATAAGGATATATCTAAATGGATGAAGCACCTAAAATATTAGTAGTTATGTAGGTAAGTACCTACATATATATATATATATATATATATATATATATATATATATATATATATATATATATATAAGACTTAAATTGTGGTGAAGACAGAAGAGGAAACTGTTATTGACATGTCTGTATGTATGTGTACATGCATGCTTATATGTCTGAAGGTATACATGAATGTATTCATTTTCACATAATTTCCATACAAAAAATTAAACAATTTCAAATAATTGCTGAATGAATAATGCATTAAAAAGCATAAAAATAATAAAAGTTCCAATACTTGGTCGGATCTTTCGCGGTACAATATAATTTCCTAAAATAAATAAATTTGCAAAGCACTGGTACTGTTATTGTTACTGATTTTTGGAGCCGAAATAACATTGTATATCCGCGTTTCTCATTTAAGAAAAACCTAATTTTGCTTCTTCTTTGGTAATTATTCTTTTAAATTAATCAAAATAGATGAACATTGATTTAGCTGTTTAATTTCATTCATCTTACAATATTAGTGAGACTTTTGGCAAGACTAATTCAGGTGAAAGCAGAAATTGTGGTACAGATGAAAGCCGTCTCGCTACTTTCCAAATTGACGAACCTCGCTTAGTGATGAATGAACTGTCTTTTTCAATTAAAAAATGCTTATTAAAAATAGTATCCCAAATTCATTACAATCAACTATAAACGGAAATATCAACTTTTTCGAACGAATAATTGTTACTTTTCCCCCCTTTTAAAATTATTGTCAAAATGTAAGGCCCAAATAGGCATTTTTAAACTAAATTTTCGAATGAAGCCACTTTAACAAAATAGTTTTGTCCATTAATCAGTTCAAACAGTTTTGTGATCTAATATATTATTTGAATAATCCTACACAACTGATTATATTTTTGTTCCCTATATTCATTGTATACTATAGCTGTAGTTATTCATTTATATAAATTATTCATAGATGAACAGCAGAATATATTGAAATTATTAGCTTATAACAGGGTACACAATCGATTATAAAGTATATACCGCACACACAAGAACCGTGACCTTTATGCAGGCATGAGATAAGCTAATAATAAACTAAACCCGATTAACGTTATCAAACATGAATACGTTTTGGTGACGATTATTAGAATATTTCACAGGTTATACTAATTATATAATTATATGAGTGCATGTGCGTATGTTAACTTATTATTTTTATATATATATGTATGTATATGTATATATATATATGTATGTATATGTATATATATATATATATATATATATATATATATATATATATATATATATATATATATATATATTATATATAATATATATATATATATATATATATATATATATATATATATATATATACCTAGTAGCCACTTACAATATTTTCGCAATTAAATTATTTTTATAATCGTGGTAGCCTTTGTGCCGCGTATGACGACAGGTAAATCAACTAGTTAAGACTTAAAATAGTTTTCGTTCTGAAGTTTACAATACCTTATAATTTGTAGAATATTAAAATAACTTGTTACCAAGGTAATAAATAAATTATGCCAGAAATTCTTCTAGACTGATTTTAATAAGCTGTCCACCGTGTGGGCCGTGACCTTTACGACATCATGACCTTGATGTTGTACCAATTACTAAGCACACTTGATATTGTTGCCGACTGAAAGATTTCATTTGGCTTAAGTGGAAGACCTATTGCACAGTTCGAAGACATATCGCGTCGCCTTGTTACTATTGCTTTTGAACGGCGGTGTGTAGATCTTGAATGGCAGGGAATAATTTTCCACTTTTCCAGTTCGGTTACAGAGCTTACCAATTCAAGAAATGTGAAGTATAGTTGATTAGTTAAGTCGCAGCGGAATGTAAGGAAATGAGGGGTTGTCAGGAGGTGCAGAGACATCTGGAAAAACAGATAGTCATTAGCTTCCACCACCCGTTTGTAAAAAGTTCCAAAAAAAACTGTAGGTGCAAAATTTTGACGAGGGCGATAATTTCAGTTTTTGATCCGAGACAAATATGGTCATTGGGAGTTCATATGAGTTGTACATTACATTTTTAAATTTTTGCTATCTTTCATTATGGCTGCTTTGAGCTGGATGACATAGACTGTTCTCATGAACAACGTGTTTTGTATGTAAATATTCAAAACGTAATGATCCCTGCTAGTAATAGGTTTGTCCGTTCTTAAAACTCTGGACGTTGTAGATGAAGCTACGATGCGGAATTGAAATTAAAATTTATTATGATTTTTTACGTAAAAATAATATATGATTTTCAGTCTATTAAGTATAATGATTTTATTATTTTTTTATAAATATAAGTTCGTGTTCCATTATGAGATTTTTTAAGAGTTTCTAGGAATCTGACAATAACATTTTCTGAGTATATTTCTGATTGGTATTATAAAAATAAATTGCTTTTTAATGCGTTTTTTATAAAATCAGTTAGTAGAAGTTAGTAGAAGCTTTACGAACATATTTGGATTATTCACTGAGCCGTAATAGAGAACACTCTATTTAAGCGCGGCATAATGGTGAGTGTAATACGAATAGTTTTCATTCTTAAGTATATTATTAAAAATAAATATTTGTATGTTTCTCATGCTTCTCTTAATTTTTTTTAAACAAAGGACACTGGGAAATATGTCTGGGATGATGGTTCACGTTTTTATTATATTCGTGTTCTATATAGCACCCGATGCACAGAAATATAAAAATATAATTAAAATAAATATTAAATTATTAATAATTCTCTCTAATTATCATCTGATACACTAATAAGAAAGGTTAAAGTGTTATGCCATTTATTTCATTATTTACGTTTATTATACAATATTTTATATTGGAAATTAACTTGGAGATGTAAATAAATTATCACAATATGAACTTTGGATCCAATTAATGTCCACCTGTTTGCGTCTAGTGTTTTTTTTCATTTAGATTACGACAGAGAATGTTACTAGTACATAGAGAAAATTATTAATAATATGACAAAAATTGTTATTTACTATGGCAGAGAAAGGGTTATGAATTTCACAACCTGTGTGTGTGTGTGTATGTGAGTAAGTTACAGATTAAAGTAATGAAGAGATTTCAACAAATGAGGTGTCCTTAGATTCGTTTTGATCCAGAGTATCCTAGGGTATATAACGTTACATGAAATTCAGTATGACCACATGATGAAATTATAAAGATTCCGTTTTTCTTTTCATTTGGCTATGTGATCGTTAAAAATGCTTGTTTATCACCGAGAAAGTAAAAAAATTGAAGAAAGTCATGTTATATTGTCCACCCATGAAAAAAGGTTTTCTACCCATCTTTTACCCCACCTCTGTTTTTAGTTCACATTATAATATACCTACATACGAAGTCACGAGAAGTATTAAATTTTAAAAAGAAGGCGTGGGCAGGTAGAATGAAACTATAACAATCCATTTACTCATAGCTGCTATAATGTTGTGAAATTGGCATAAAACTCGTGAATAATAGGCGTCTGCAGTTTCAAGCATGTTTATTTATTTCTAGGTACGCTGAATCTAGATTTACCAACAGTCCGGTTTGACGTACTTTAGTATGCATCCGGTCCCCCTTTATGATCGGAATAAAGTATCTGGTAAATTTGAAATTGTGAAGTTTTTAAATGAACTTATTTTTCTATGTATATTTTTATAATTAAAAGTTTTATTTATATTTATTGTACTGTTTAAATTTGAACTTACTTCTTTGTAATATAACAGAAATTAACTAATTATAATTTATATACAAAGCTATCTAAATACATTTTAGTCAATATCAAAATTCAAAACGTTGTTTTTGGTATAATTTAATGCGTCAATTTATTTTTATTTCATTGAAGTTTAGCAGTTTTCAATTTATGAAACAGTTTTGAGTTTAAAATTTTGAAAGTACACTTTTAAAAACAGCTGAACTTTTATGTCCTTTTGAACAAATAACTTCTAAATTTTCGGATAGATGAGGCATGAAAAAATCATCAAAGTCATAGATTTTATTTGTTTACTTAGTCATGTTTCCAATAGTAAATGTTTATTTATTTGTAAGATATATTTGTATATCTTTAATTTATAATTATTGTGAAATCGTTTGATGTTAATCTAATTTTTTCTTCTAAAACATAATCTTTTAGTAAAAAACTAGTTTAATTATGTAAAATCAAATAATTTAATTTTATTATTTCCAGTACTTTGAAATATTCCTTGGGTTTTAGATTTGTTTAAAAAGTTACGATGTTCGACGCTATATGTAATGAGTTTTATTACGAAATATGATAAGTTTATTCCTCAAATTTATAAATTGCACATCAATTTGAAACTTGGGTAATTTTCATTAGTTTCTCAGCACTTTGTGTTAGTTTTGAAAAGTTTAATATTGTAAAATTTCAAGCCTAACCTTTACAGTTTTCATGAAACGTGAAGTTGAATCTGTTGTTTATTGGGTTACTTTGAATGGTAATGTAAGAGTCTGTACACAGGCGGAACGGTAGATTACAATTTATATTAAAAGAACGCGACAAAGGGAATGAGTAAATGTAATCTAGACTGATATGCTGCAGAATTTCTTATGCAAATAATTTCCTTGTTGCTCCCAAAAAAATAATTATATTTTGTAAAGAATATAATTTCTTAGTTTTTTTTTAAATTTATTCGTTTATACTATTCCTTATAAAGATGGGCTAAACCTTATTAAAACTTATACCGATATACCCCACTGCTATCATTGATACGGTATGGGGAGGGTCAGCTTTTTGGATGAGCCTAGAAAAGAAGCTATATATTAAAATGTGTTCCTTATGAAAGTACGTAATAGCATTAGATAAACAAACATACAGTATATTTGGCAATTTTTTTCTTACAGGTGCAGTTTTTCGGTGTATGAAATTTCGTTCGAATGCTGGAATTTATCAACACACTAATTTTGCGATAGTATTATTAACCATTTTACTTTCGTAATGTCTGCGTGTCTGTCTTTCCCTATATTCTCCAAGTGTACGCTTTATATATAATATTTAAATGAATACGTGGCAAGATATTAAAAAAAAAATTAGTTCAATATATCATATCGTTGAGACAGATATAATCGGATAGGTTTTTTAAAATTAAGTTCACGTTTCATTGTCCATTTTAGTTTTGTTTGCAAAATATTAGGTTTCAAAGTGATGTGCAATGAGGCTCCACCAAAAAATGTGAAAATATTTTAGATCTGGCATCTATTGATTAGAACTTTCAAATGACATTTCGGTTAACATGCATCAATTATAATTTAAGGAGATACAGACAACTACGGAACCCTATACTGTGCGTGTTCCGACACGCACTTAATCTATTTTTATCATTTCAGTTGAGGGTATCAGTAATATAATTTTTATTTGTATTATTATGGTCAAAATTTCAAAAGACGTATAAATTTTATATGTGGTTAGATAAGAAAGTCATCGAAAGTATTTGGGCTATGTTAATTATGGTCTACCATTTCATTTCTATAATAAGAACTTTCTGTAATTTGACCTTCACTGGCAGCAACTCCTAAAAAGCACCGAATTAGGCAGAAGAATTATTTATACAAATGGCTATATATTTATTGTGGTTACGTGTTATACTTTCTGAATAAAAATTTATGAATTTCTTATCTCCTAACAATTTGTCTGCTACGCAACCTGGCTTATCTGTGTTGTTGTTGCACCAATCTTATAACTAACATTGCGTACATAACTGATCAATACGTTGTCGGAAATACTTAAATCAACTATAATATCATTCAATTATCTGAATTTATAATATTAAAATATTTGGCAGTAAACAAGATTTTGAAATAGTCTACAAATATCATTAGGTATCTGCCTTTAGTAGTGTAATTTAACAGATTTGTGTTCAAATGAGCGAGCTTCTTTCAAAAAGGAAGAAAATATAAGTAACAACTACTGTTTTAAATTCAGGTGAAGACCTAATGTTTTCAGAGCATAAATGTGCCGCAATGACATACATCCGTAAATGATATTTATCGATAAAGCATTCCCCCTCGGAGTAGGTAGCTATGGGAGGGACGAAATTAGCAACTGAAAATTCATTAGTTTCTTCACTATATGACTTTTTTCTCTACTTTCTTGAAGGTACTAAAGAGTTCCAATGAATTTTACTTTTTCCAACAATCCTCTCAACCAAAATACGTCATTTCCGTCAGGTTTACAATATAACCATTCCCACGTTTAATATATTGTGCACTTCTATACGTAATTATTGAGACCGCCATATAGTTATCGAACTTTTCTCAATATTTCAATTTATATTATGCGTTGTAAGACATTTTTCTAATTTTCAATTACTGGTGGTTAATTGTTTTCACCTTGATTATTTTATTAATCAGGATTTCAAATCGGCGGGATTATACAGGTGTAACAAGTGCCTTTCTATAACTTAAATTCGTGATTTTTGGTAAGTAAAACTGGGTGTAAAATGATGAGGAACCATACGGCAATTCTCAATCGTTATCGTCAAGGTTGCACTTTAAAAAAAACGGTCTTGGATTTTCTTACAAAACTATACGTCATATACATATACCCATAACTTGAATGAAATTGGATACATAACTAAAAAAAAAACAAGAAAAGACCTTGAAAATATTCAAAACTCACCAAATATAATATTTTACACCAAACTGGCTACACACATTTAAATTCCATATTGTTAACATTATTACATTCATTTTGACACAAGTTCCCAGACACGACGATCCGCGTTGTTTATTCAAAACATTTCCGTTTCGTTCGCAATTTTTAAGATTATTATAATTTTCAAGCATTATCAACTTTAGTATAATGGAGTTATTTTGTAGAAACAGATTTGTTAGTAATAAGAACAAATAAAAGTACAAAAATCTTGTTCTTTAGGAAATATGCAGCTCTTTATTCCGAATCTGCTACTAAACTCAGTAACTATTATAGGTCACATTATAATATAGATTAAAACGCGATCAACTCAGTCGTAAAGGTTACCAGGCACTTAACCTAAACATTCATTCGATCACTTACGATCATGAAACTCACGCTGAGAATAGACAAAGATTATTAAAAATTAAAGTTCCGGGGCGCAACTTCCGTTTCCAGCAGAACTTTGTTGGGTATTGATTATTTCATTAAAGAATCCTTTCGCGACTATTCCGATACTCTTTAATCCAGTATTGTTTTCACGTTTTAGTTGTACTAGATAAGTTAATTAATATTTTTTTTATCTTAAAGCTTTTATAGTTTTATGTATTTTATATTGCGCGATACAATATAAAGAAATAATATTTTTAGTATGCACAGTACTTTGAAAGCAATTTGAAGTAAAAAAAAGTCAAATAATACATGAATAATACGTCCTTTCGTTACGTTACGTTACGTTTTTATCGGACCGTTTCCCGGGGATGTTATTCCAGAATAATTGGGATTGGGGAGGATGTTTTTCTGGCGTATTTCAAAATGTATCTCTTAAAATTATATAATATATTCATTTTCCTCATTGATGGTTATCTAATTAACTACCGTAAAAGGTAATTTGACAGAATTGTTTTAAAATAACTGACAGACTGAATTCTGTCATCTACATGTTCCCATTCATTTGAGTTCTACCAAAACACATGATTTAAAATAAACCTGAGAACTCACATTACGGCAGTTCCGTACACCTTACATATGAATAAATATTTAAGGGTACATACCCTTACAATATTTCTATTAAACTGTTTTGAAATATTAATTTAATGTTTTATATATGAAATTACCACTAATTTCTCAAACAGACTATGATTTCATTACACAATTTTTTTTAATATCATATACTTAGCTCTTTTCTATACTGTTTGTTTAAATATATGATATTAGAAATATTAAAGTCTATTTACAGCACGCTACGTAGTGGCGTTTTTGAAATAGATCTGATAACAAAATGGGTTTAAAATTGGCAATTTGAAAGATCAACGAGTAATTCTTAGCGAACAGATTTGTGTCCTACTCAAAGTGATCTTTTTAACGAAGACCCAAACAGGTTTACACAAGAAAAATATGTTTGAAGGGAAATCTTTTTTGGCCTTCTTTCACTTCTTTCAAAATTGTTTGATGGGAAAAAATTGCGATTTCGCTTTACGTTTTCGGGTATTCGCGGCGGCAGGACGAATATGACCGAACGGTTAGATTTCGGGTATACTCCTCGTTAAGCCAAGTGCAACCGAACACGAGGAGTATAATCATGTACAAAATATTTTAAACGCTGAATTTGGTATGGGATCCAAGTATAGCTTTTGTATATTCCAAATATTACGCACCAAAGTTTCATTACCCTTCACACAAATATATTAATCATATCTGCTAGTGCACCGATCTGATTTTATCAAAATTTTGATTTGGTGCTGTTTTAGTGACGGTAAGTTGTCGCACGGTTTGTTACAGTAATATTAAATTGCTTACAAAACAATTTTTCAAAGTTCAATAAAATATAAAAACACGAACATTTGGCAGTTAATAATATGGAATGGGCTTGGAAATTTAACCTTTTCATTAATAACAAAAACATATTCAGATGGTGTTTCACATAGAGATTTATAATAAACGAGACCCATATTTTATTACACTCAATGTACGACTAACTTCATATAGGGAATATAATAGAAACTCTAGTAAATAGTTTTGTTCTATGGAGTAAATATTATAATAGGTAGCGAAAATGGTGTAGTTTTCCTTTGTTAACTACAGCTGTCACAGAAAACTTATAATTGTTCTATCTCATTGGAAAAAAGTGTGTGATAAAGTTATCCAATAGTGAGATAACATCACCTGACCCTTTCACTTCTGGTCCCGTGATATGCACAGAAATCTGAAGAGCGAGTGAAAAGTGTATGTATATTATATAGATAAAAGAATAATTGCCTTTCGTATCATTGGTAGTTATATTATGAAGAGATTGTGTTATGCTTTTAGTCTTGCTTTTCTCTTCAGTTCCTAAAATTTATCAGCGTTTCGTAGGTGTATTTTTAAATCAATTTGCAGTTTAGCAAGCTCGTTTTGTGAACTTTCTACCTTTATATTCTCAGATTCTAAAGATACGAGGAATATAAAAACGTCCGAGTCAGTAAATATATTTTCATTTCGTCACTTTACGTAGCAAGTTATTGGCGCATTAAATTAATTGGGCCTATTTTTATGCTTTATTATATATATATATATATATATATATATATATATATATATATATATATATATATATATATATACATACATACATATATATACATATATATATATATATATATATATATATATATATATATATATATATATATATATATATATATATATTGTGATACAGTTGAATATGCACAGCATTGTTTTGGTTTAATCATATGTCTAATAATTACCATTAATAGTGTAGTATTACCATTAGTAGTAGAAGACTAATGGTAATTATTTTTGTTTTTTTTTATATTTTCGTATTGAAAATTTCCAACATACACAGTACGATATTAGTTACCAGACTTTTCACTTCTACAGTGTGGTACTGTGGTATGCAGTAAGCCGATTAAATTTTTTTCAGCCTCCTTTTTCATGTGAGGCAGTCTCCTTTAAACAAAATTTTACGTTAATTTAAATACAATTGCTAGTTTTGGTCTTAGGAAGCAGATATTGTGTGTAAAATTCCATTACACATTTTATTTAGAAAATAAAAGTCTCTTACACACGGGCGGAGTGCTGGACAGCGTTGTCACAATTATAGCTAGATCTTTCGATATGGAAGCTTAAAAAAGAACCAAGGTCTATGACCCTTTGGTTATAAAAATAAATGAGATCTTATTTGGAGCCAAGTCTATCGCGTCCTTGATAATTCTGATATTTACATTCATAAATGTCTACAAGTTTATACGTGTTTTATTAAAATTATTCTTTTCGTGACTTACCTGTAATGCAGAACCATAATGTGAGTTTACTACTAAATTTAAAGATTCTACTCAACTTTAGTATAAAATGAAGATATAGATTCAAAAACACTTCGAGTTACTTCCAGTAAAGGGTATTGAACGATGCCTGTTCGACTTGGCGAGGACACAACCGTTTTTCCACGTAATTATTCTATAATATTTTAGCACAGATCACAATACGGTTTGTGGTCATGTATGTACTCATATACGAGGGATTAAATATAAAATGCCACTAAATGAACCAATGTGGTAGAAACATTGGATTATACTAAGTCAATATTAATAATATACAAGCTAATATGAAACTTAAAGATATAAATAAGATGAGGCAGTCAATGATTGTTTCTTTTCCACATGATAAATGGCGATATAAAGTGTAACGGCCGTTTTACATTATGCATTTGCTGTAACTATGTATAAATTATTAAGAAGAGTTGCGTTCCTGTGAAATATTAAATGCCACTGTCAATTTTTCGTAATGGAGTAAAAATATCGCTTAAGATCATATTACGCCACAATTAGTAATATGCAAGTAAAGTGACTTAAAGGTATAAGATGAAGCGACCGTTGATTTTGTTACATATGATAAAATGACTGTATAAAGTGCAACGTCCATAATCAGTGTTGGCCGTAGTCAAAAACATTAGTCTTAACCATGACTAAATGTTTAATCGTTAGTTTTTAGTAGTAAGTTAAAATAGTGCGAGAGTCACGTATATAGTCCATGTAGCCCCATTATTATGTCGGGGTTATCGGGCAGCGATCCTCTGCAAAGTGTAACAAGGGAAAATAATTATCAAAACGACTTAAAACTAATTACAAAAGAAGGGACTAAAAGCTTCCAATAGTCTCGAGCGCTTGAAATCAATAATCCTCGCTCGAAATCGAAGTGCTTGGAAGTGGAATTCGATTACATTGGTCAATGTTAAGGGTGTCTTGCGTCCGTAGCGGAAGAACTGGATATATTGAAAATACTAGGTGATGACAATACCGTAAAATGTTCAGCCATTTTAACTGTGTTTAATTAACACGACAAAAATAGCTGCAAAGACTAACGAGACAAGAAATGAGAAACTGTATGCCGCTTTTATTTGGAATGTATATATATTTAATTTATAAGAGCTAATATTCGATGAATTTTATAGTCTTTTACCGATATTACACGTTAGTTTAATTTTGTACAACGATATACTAAGATAAAAATGTTTTTTCTAAAATATGACACTCCTGTGCTCCATTATTGAAAGAACATTTTTATTTCCGCAGTTCAACGTCAAATCAATTATCCGACGCATTGTTTGGAAGTGTTGTTATAATAAAACTAAAATTCAAAAATAAACTAAAAATCACTTTTTTTAGCAATATGAACTAAAAAGTAAAAAATATCTTTAAACATTTTGGTCAAGAGCGAAAGAATATCTCTGATGATAAAATAACTTTCATATAAAAAAGCTTGATATCAGTGTTGCTGGGGTGTTTGATATCAGTTGTCGTAATTTTTTGTATTGCTAGGTATTTGTAAACATAGGTAATTATGAGAATATAAGTCAAGAGACTTCACTATCACTTTTTTTTTGGAGTTTACTCTTTGACAATCGATTTTCACATATAGCGCCTGGTATGAAATTTAATAAGGGGTAAAATCAAATTTTATGAGTCGTTAAAAAAACTAGCCGTTAGGTGGCCTCTTCCCGCAACATTTCTGCGCATCTTTAGAATGAGATATCATCATCAATCGTAAGCTAATTTCAGGCACATCTTTAACTAACATATCGAATGATTTACTGACAGTTGTAAGCGTCGTTTGTTTTGGCTAAAAGTAATGCGTTTAACAAAAGTAGTAAAATGAATACAAGAAAAAGAAACTATACAGAAACATAGTGCAGATATTTGTCTCTTACAATGATGTAATTGAAAATAAACGCACCGACGGAGCAAACGTGAAGATGAAAAAAGGGTAAGTACAGTCAAATGTACGCGTTTATAATGAAAATATTATTTATTTATTGAAAGTCTCACAAAACAAATTACTGTCACGTAGATGTATAATAAAAAGAACAGAGTATAAACTAGACTATAACTCTGTGTGCACAAAATGGTTAGAGTATTTATGTATACATTTTCAAGGGCTACTTGTGTTATTAAATATATGAAGAAATGTATTGATCAATTATTAAAGTTAGTATTGACTTAGAATTATATTATTTTCTATATACAGAACAAAACATTAATTCTATCGTAGCTGGTTTTATTTTATAAGTAATATATTTTCTATTTCCTTTTTATATGTTGATAATTTCGGTTCAAAAATGTCCAAGGACGGATGTTTAGAAACAATATTGTTATGCAATCGGCACGTTCGAATTATGGGGTTATAAAAACAGGTATTATTGTTATAAATTTGTAGTACGAATAATCTCTGTAATTGTATGCGGGATCTTACAGTAGACAATAAACATGAATGTATGATTTTATATAAATGTAATAGATCAGCGTTTTTTATCCGGGCAACTAGTGATAACAAATTAAATATTTGTAGATAGATTTCATAGAATCGATACTTTCGTCCAAGATGAAGTCAGAATTAATTTGTTTGATGAATACAGAATTAATTTCTTTGCACGAATGTAATTTCTTTTGTTTTTAAATGTGTTAAGAAACGTGTACTTTGTTTGTTTCTTTAGGCAAAAGGATGTCAAATGTGCCGACTTTTTTTTTTCAAATTGCAAAATTCATTTAAGAACCTTTCAATTGAAATTTTATTTTATTTTCTTTCTAGTGATGTGCGAAAATGTGTTAAAATTTGTGATACTCATGAATTGAAATTGAATAAATTAGAATCAATTATTTTTGTTGAAATTTGTCGGGGTTGCTTAAAGTAATAATACAAAATTAACTAAAAAACACAACAAAAGCATAACAAATAAAAGTGAAGATTAGGAGCATATGTTTAAGTAAGTTTTTTGATTTGGCAACTAGTACGCATAAGAAAAAATGGAAAACACATGACAAAAGAAGGCGCCATATAACATTACTAGCACCATTACAATTTCTCTAAGAGCGTTTAGCGATATTATAACACTGAAATTAACTCACAATATTGTAAAAAAATATTCAATTTACGATAACTACTTTTTTTATAATTTCAATGTACTTATTGTAATAAATCGCTTTTCACAATTTTACTGAAACAAATACATCATACATATGTATCAGATAATTCCAGCTACATAATTTAACAATGTTTTAAGTGTCCGTGAGCATTGTTCTATTATATACTCATAACTTGGTAGTGCATCACTGAGTACCCACATTACTTCAAGCTGTAGGAAAAAAACAGATATTGATATAAAAAATAATGAGAAATTAGCAATGTTTGTCTTGTTTTTTCCGCGATAGGAACAAAAAATATAAAATCAAGGCCATCTTTAAATGTTTAATGAGCAGAAGTTGGGGAAAAAACTTGAAATCCGAGTTTATTTTATTGCTGTAATTGATTTTCAATGAATCCCGTGTTTGGAAAAATAAAAAGTAACTTTTATTACAGTGGAGATAAAAGCTTTCAAAATGTCCATAGGAACAAAGAAATATTACAAAGTTAACATTCCATAAATTCCAAGCTTAAGTCTAGGTATTGCTTAGATCGTGTATTCATTGTGCATGAATAGCGAATATTATAGTAAACAATGGTATTCTGATATGAAAGATGTTATATGGGACAAATTTCGTATACTATATTCAGGCATATATTTGAGAGACATAATATTTGATTAATTTATGTCTCTCAAATAAATGCATACGATTAATTAATTAAGAAATGCGAATGAAATTAGAAATTAATTTAAATAATTATTTCTGTCTTTTATTCATTTTTTAAACAATAGTAGTTTGTCGATAACTCGACAAATCGACTTTCTTGAAGGACAGTAAGATGAGTCCTCCAAAAAATCCTCAGAGGTAGGGAAATAAAGGCATGATCAAATGTCATAACTTAAAGAGAAAAATCGCGGAAGCAACTTTTAATTTCACGGAGCCCCTAAAATGAAGTGCAACTACCTAACCTTATAAATGATAAATCCGTTTGATATTTTGCAAAAACGTTATTTACTTTTAGGATGATTTGTAAAAATTCAATAGAAAAAACAATAATATATAAGTTTAAAAAAACATACGCATCTAGTAAGCGTTAAACATAATTACGAACAGTTTTATGATGATGTACGAAAATCTACTCAAGAAAATTTTATTGTTTGTTTTATTCCGGAGTATTTCTTCTTCTAAATAGGTTGCAAACCAATTTTAGTAGTATATATATATATATATATATATATATATATATATATATATATATATATATATATATATATATGTATGTGTATATATATATATATATATATTTATATATATATATATATATATATATATATATATATGTATATATATATACAATATTACAATAGGATCCCCGCTATATATTAATTGATTTAATTGTTCTAGTGGATTAGCGATGTGGTCAAATGAAAACAAATGTTAATGGTAAATATGCATAAATAAATGTGGAGTTTTATAAATAAGCTTTCATCAGTATAAACACATATTATGACGTATGACGACATAACATGTGTATGGCATATCGCTTTGACGTTAGGAATCCTGTGTAAAGATTGTAGGTTAGTTGGATACAAATCGGAACGTGGGTACGAAGGGCGATAATCACCGATCGTAGCCATTTTCAACCACATTTGATTTAAAATTAATTTCGAAGGCCCTTTCACGTGTTGTCTCTTTGCACTGAATAAATAAATGAACGCATTTTATAGTTTCACTTCTTTTCTATATTTCCCGCTGTTTTACAATTTTTATTTGTGTACCGGGAAAAACTGGTTGTTTTTCCCGGTCGCTCTCCTGTAGAAATTGTGATGTTCACATTTTCACGATTGATGATAGGATTTGAACATCTCTCTGATAAAATGACTTCTGGCACTCCTGAGTTTCGGTGTCGTCGTCGCGCAATCAGCGCTTCATGCCTAATTGCGTTCAAGGACACACCTCACACATATTAACATAGTTCTGCAACCTGAGCACTAAAGCTTTATACATTTTTCATTTAAAAATCCTTCAGTTAAAATTATAATTATCATTTATCGTTAAGCAATGAGTATCGCTTCTGTTTGTTATATTACATATATTTTTATAATAACTATTTTATTTAATAGTAATAGTAAATATATCTAATGAATTTGCCATTTTTTACTGACGTGGAGAGTGTCAGAATTGGTATGAACATTAGAAATGTTACATATGAAATACGGTGTACGTTCTTGCGTAATTATTTAATTTGAACAAATCTCCAAGAATAATTTAATTTCAGAAAATATTATTATTCAGGATCTACCTTTTAACTTTGTGGAAACGTTGCTCCGTATAATAAATAGAAATGTATTTTAATTAGAAAAAAAAGGTTTCCTATGAATTATGACTTTGCATAAATACAGGAATTATTCCTAGTTTTCTGTTAATACTTGCATACATACCTTAATTAAAGTATACGTATTCCCATTTAAAAAATTTAAATTTTATACACAGATCATCAAATTATGTAAAATTGAATACACTTTAAAGAACTCATTACGAAGCGAATATGAGTGTTTATATTTACGCGTATCGAAAACTTTACACTCTCATTGATAACAATTATAAACTAAGCCATGTCAAAGCAAGTATCAAATTCAGAATCACATTTACATATATCGAACATTTTACGGACTTGAATGGGCCCTAATCGAAATTATGTAAAATTGAAAACACTTTAAAGAAACTAACCCATTGCGAAGCAAATACCGAATTAAATATGTATGTTCATATTTACGCGTATCGAAAACTTTGCTGCCTCATTCAAATTAAGTGTAAAACTCATAACCAAAATAGACTAATGCATGGCAAAGCCAATAACAAATTAAAATATCTCTATTCTCATTTACACATATCGAACATTTTACGATCTCGGATAGTCCCTAATAAAAGTTATGTGTAATTGAATATATTTTAAAGAAATTAACGCATTGCGAAGAAATATTTACGCGTATCGAAAATCTTTCCACGTCATTCAAATTAAATGTAAAATTGATAGCTTAGTCTTAAGCTTAGGCTTAGTTAAGCTTAAGCTTAGGCTTAGTTAAGTATCAATTTGAAATATCTCTATTCACATTTACATATATCGAACATTTTTCGCACTCAGATGGGAATCGAAATTATATATATTTATTACCCTTTCAAGAAAGTGATATACGACGAAGGGTTATATTACAATTTGTTGCCCGAGTATTTGTATGATTCACCTATTGTTCACATATTTATTACCTTTGATCTGATTTTATGTAGTATGTGTGTAAATGTTTTTATTTTTACATTTATTAATAATCAAACAACATAAGTTTTTATTTATTACAATAATCTTAGCAGAAAAGTTATTGTCTGTTAATGCAACAAAATAAACCTGGTACTTTAAGTAGATTACAAATATTCATTAGCAAATACGAATGGAAGCGAAATTATTCGCTCGCATTGGTTGTATCGCACTTGCCGACAAGCAATTTCGTGTACCTTTACGTTTGTACTAACTTAATTATAAAACAAATATAAAGATTATCAATTTAAATTTACGCAGTTTATTATTTTTTTAAATTATTATGTCATAAACCGTTGGGCAATTTTTTCGTTTCAAATGTTTTCATATTTATAATTTGTTTTATGCCTTTACAACTACACAATGTATAGACAGTTGTGTAAAATATCGGTTTAATTTTAGACGTCTCGCAAGCCTAAAATATTTTTGGAAATTTGCAATAAATTAAAAAAAAATATCGTTAAATCATTTTAATACTTTTTTATAGACGGTAACACGTAAATGAAAAAAAAACATTTTGAAGAGATATGTACATAATCTCTTTAAAATGTTTTTTAGGCATTTAATAAATCAATAAAAAAAATTTAGTTCTAGCTCTAGAGATAACTGAAATAATAGAGATAACTGCAGTACGAAAGATAACTGAAATAACAGAGACAACTGCAGTACTAAAGATAACTGATACTAAAGATACATTAAATATAACTTATACAATAGAGGTAATTGCAACACTAAAGTCTTAGATGTCCATTTAGATATAATTTACATAATAGAGATTCTTACATAACAGAGATAACTGCAGTACTAAAGATAACCGATACTAAAGATACATTAAATATAACTTATACAATAGAGGTAATTGCAACACTAAAGTCTTAGATGTCCATTTAGATATAATTTACATAATAGAGATTCATACATAATAGAGATTCTTACATAACAGAGATAACTGCAGTACTAAAGATAACTGATACTAAAGATACATTAAATATAACTTATACAATAGAGGTAATTGCAACACTAAAGTCTTAGATGTCCATTTAGATATAATTTACATAATAGAGATTCTTACATAACAGAGATAATTGCAGTACTAAATATTTAGAGTTGCAGGAAAGAGGCGAAGACCAAGCTGGTAGCAACTATACTTGAATAAAATAAAAGAAGAGGTTATGATTCAAATTTTATAAAATGTAAATTTGTATCCTCTGATTTGTAGCGATCCAAGATAAACAGTGCATGTATTTGTAATTTTGATACTTAATACGTTTATAATAGTTTCAGAAAACAAGATTTTCATAGTCAATATATTTTAAACGGTTTGACAGTTTTCAAAAATGTTCACTGGCGTTTTTTGTAAGTTGTGGACTACAGATAGGTAAAATTTTGTTAAGTTGACATAAATGTCCAGCTTCTAGAAATTTAGTTTTTTGATTTGGAATGTCAGATAAATTTTAATGAACGATCTTTACAAGTATTTCAGAGAATAAGTCAAGGGAGTGTGTAATAATGGGAATACATACGTAATATGTGTGGATAAGTATGTGTCTCTGGATCAAGAACAAAGCATATATTAAACAACCGACCAAAGAAGTGGACATACGTATAAAACCGGGTTTGGCAGCCTTCTTAAAATTTGAGTTCGTCTCCAAACCACTTAAAAGCACACATCTTCAATCAATATCGCCTATGGAGCCGAAACTTCGCTAACAACAAAAGTCGTCCAGAAAAAGCCTATTGTTGCTCAAAGGGTGATAGAAAGAAAACTGGGAGGGATCTTTCTAAAGGATCGCAAGCCAAGTAAGTGGGTTAAGAGACAAAGCAAGGTGCTGCCATTCTTAAGAGTGTGACGAAAGTAAAGTAGCACTAGGCTGGTCACTTCACTCTGAAGTCAATATGACGGTTCCTCGTTTTACTACGAAATTCTAAATAAGGATAGGAAGGTGATAGAAATTACCAGAGTTTGCAAACAAGTAAAATCGACTTTAGTTCGTATTGTATTCCAAGAATTAATTTTAAAGGAGATCGTTTAGCCTTGACAGATTAGCTGACAGCCATCTAATTCGCATTTTCCCCTAATCGAAAATGATAATATCGATTAACCAGTTGAGATTTACTAGGTTTTGAAGTAGATTATATTTTTGGAATTTAACTTTCTACTTCGAGTTTTTTGTTTCATTTTAATAAGACGAATAGTTTTTGCTTTTTATTTTGTAACTCGTTATAAAATAAAATGTAAAAAAATATATTTTAAAAATATTTTCTTCGAATAACTTTGCTTCTGAAATAGTTATAATTGCAAATAGGAAAGAGGGCAACAGAGGCTAAGAGAATTAAATTAAAATTATACGATTTAGCGGTTGTTTTTACTTTTTCTGCTCTGGGTTGGGTAAGAATGTTAATAGTATTATACGTGCAGATGTAAGAAATAAAGAATTCATTCGGATCGTGTTCTTAATTTAGTTTGATTTGAATTAAGTGTACTTTGGCGATTTCTCTTCGAAGTTATTATAAAAGAGATAATGGAGCAATTCCATTTAATGTTACACATAAAGAATTGTACTATATGTTAGTGAAGCTAACAATTAATTGTGTTGTGACAAAAAATGTGTAGAGGACGACCATAACTTTTTTCCGGATCGTTTGAACAGTTTTGTAGATAATTCTGTACTTGAACGAGATTTATAACCAATATCAATTTTATATACAGTCTGGATTCCTTTTTATGATGATTTTTTCCCTTCTTTTTTTAATAAATTTAAAATATTCTTCTTTTACAAGTGGCATTGCACGGATCGTTAAATATGATCTTAATTAATGCTAATTATTTTTTTCTTTCGTTAGATTATGGGAATTTCTAATTAATTACTATGAAAATAGGGCATTAAAAATTATTAAAAAAGTATCATTCTTCTGAAACACTCATAATTCCACTTTCTTAGATTAATGGGTATGCCATTAAATATTAATGCCTGATCTTGAGCTAACAAATGTCGGTTATATAATATCACACCACGATTGAAATAAAAAATAATTTATAGCTTTAGAAAAAAATTAGAATTTCCCTATGTCATTAACTACAGTACTTATAACTACCTAAATAGACTTTGAAACTTATGAAGACTGACATCCGTAAGCTGACATTATCTTTGTAAATTCTTTTAAGTTTTCAGCGATCTTCTATAGACAAGAATTTAATTAGCAACGTTACCGAGAAAACGAAAGCCAATACATTAATTAAACTTACTTCACAATTTTACTCAGGTATGTATATCGAGAGGTGTATTGATCCTTTGAGTTACTGAACAGAGCGCATGCATAAAATAATTTAACCTTTCGGAATTATGTAGCTTCTCTTAATAAGATAATATTTAGAGAAATTTCGACAACGAAACTTTGGATCTTTGGAATATCAATAAATGCTACTTTTAGTACATGTCATTGATATAAGTGTGTTACACCGAAATACAATTACGTTTTCTACGCAGCCGATAATTTGAAATAAAGGAGAGAGCAGAGAGCATAGCGAGAGATTCCTTTTATCATAATAAAAATATATCAGTGACACTTTAGTGAACTACCAATTGGAGGTACCGATTGATTAATTATTATGAACATTTTCTCATGCCATTATCTACTATTATTAAATAGGTATAGCAACCCGGCTTCGATTCCTGAATACAAAATAAGATCATTACATTGAATTATCTCCGAGATATAGTATATTAACACTAACTAATGGATCAACTGGGCTTTCTATGCAGCTGCTAATTTGAAATAAAAAAGAAAGTAGAGGGAGAAGTCTCGTTTACTAGACTAAAATATATTTAAGTGACTTTTTAGTGGACTGCTAATTGGAGATATTGATTGATTAATGACTTTGTACATTCCCTTATTCATCATTCACAGTTATTAAACGATATGGAAAGTCGAATTCTTTGTGTTTCTGAGTAAAAAATAAAATCATTAGAAATTAATTAAATTTTCTTTCGCCTCATCCCTTTCTCAGGGCTAAATGAATAAATGTAATATACCCGCTGCACAAGAATTTAAGAGTTGGACATTGACAAGGACGCAACGCGGCGACGTGCAAAGTAAAACCTTAGTTGAATTTAAATATTGAGCTGTATTATTTCATAATATAAAAAAATGGATGTATGGATTATTTTCGTTGTATATTTTTGAGAAGAATTAAATACAAAAATTGGATTTAATTCAATCCACGTCATTCCGTTATATTTAGAGCTGTCTGGATCCAATTTGTGCTCGCCCATTATCTTTATATCATCTTACTATCGCTTTAGCGGCCACCTAAATTATCCCTTGGACAGACACATAGGTATAATTAAAAGTAATTGTGCGTGTACGTATGTAAGCGCGTTAGAAGTTATACTTCTTTGGCATAATACAAGAAAAACTTTATTTAGTATGCAAATAATTAATGGAAATAAAATAATAAAAGGATGAAGATTATAAGTTTAAATTAAATTTAAAATCAGTCAAATAATTAAATTATAAAACCTAAAATTTGTCTCTCATGTAAAGTAGTAAAAAATGTAATATTTTTTATCTAGAATTACAATCATAATTAATGTAATTTATTTCATTTAATAATTTAATAACTTCAAAAATTGATACTCCTAAACATCTAATAAATATTAAACATCTAATTAAATGTATATTACAAATGGAAATAAATACATATAATTTCTAAATTATATCCATTGCCATAGCTTCTTCCAGTCTTGACTAAACTGTTATTGCGAACAAAATACGATATGAATGTTTTTGTACTGACGGCGTCAAGATATCGTGTAAATATAGCATGTGGTGGTGCCAAGTCATATTGTTAAAATCTTAGAATCATTGCTGATTGTTAAATTTACTTGTTTTTGAAGAAAGTCTTACCGTTTTAAAAAAATAAAATATATAGTCCATTTTTTGATTCGAGGTAATGTAAATTACTATTAAAACCATTCTACAACTTCCATTCTACATTCCAGCTGCGTAGAAAACGTAATTGTATTTCGGTTTAACACACTTATATCAATGATATCTACTAAAAGTAGAATTTAGTGATATTCCAAAGATCCAAAGTTCCATTGTCGAAATTTCTCTAAATATTGTCTTATTACGAGAAGCTAAATAATTCCGAAAGCTTTAATTATTTTATGTATATAATCGACATTTGTTAGCTCAAGATCAGGCATTAATATTTAATGGCATGCATACCCATTAATCTAATAAACTGGAATCGTGTAAATATATATATATATATATATATATATATATATATATATATATATATATATATATATATATACACACACATATATATACATATACACACACATATATATACATACACACACACACACACACACACACACACATATATATATATATATATATATATATATATATATATATATATAAAAGGGCGTTTATTTTTTTCTTTTTACTACATAATTGTTAATCAAAGATTTTTTGTTTTTTGTATTGTGTTTGGATACTGATCAGATACGACACAGAAGTAAGTGCCTTTTCGCATTTGTATACTTTCGCCGTAACCAAAATACAAGCAATATTATACAGTCGGAATTAAACGGACACATGAAAGTTTTGTTCACATAGTGTTCTCATACTTTATTGGACTAAGAATTCGTGTGACACTGAATAATGTGTGCTGAATATTCAGACACTTAAATAAGGCAAAATATTTTCAATATTTATTTAATTTTGTGGACAAATTCAATTCCATTTTTAAAAGTAAATATAAAACTGGGAATATGATTATTAAAAACATAACATATATACTAAATCCTGAAAGAATTAATTAATTTCATTAATTGTGCTATATTTACGCAGTAATTAATGAACTTTTTAGTTCCAAAAATATGTTTTTTTTTCTTTTATTAAATAAATGCTAAATAACATGTTTCCAGATGATTCATTGATATATTTCAATTAAGACTTTTAAGACTTCATTTCACAAATACTCAACAGAGTCGATGAAATGTCCATCAATAAGTTCTTTCATCGTCAAGATCTCAGGAGTAACAAAGGTCATTAATCATCAAGCGCCGTCTGCGGGGAGCTAAGCAATGGAATAAAAGTGAAATAAAGTGTAAGGTAAGCTGATTCTGGATTGTGGTTATTCAATAACGTTGGCGTCATCCTAAAAGATAAATTGTTTGGGCGTAAGGAAGAAATGTGAGATTTGTCATTTATTATAGGAAAGTCATTAGGAACATATCTCTGCGTACTCGTAGGTAACTCGTAATAACCGTATTTTAATAAAATAAAATGTTTATGAAAATATGAATGTCACTACCCCTTTATTTAAGGAATATGAAACACAATTTAAGAAATATTTTTATGTCATTTCCAAAATATGTTTGAAAATTTACAAATATAAGACATATATTCAACGAGAGTGTATCAGGGTTTTAATAGCTAAAGCTGTCTCAATTATAGCAAAAACAACATATTGCAAATCATAGATTTTATGCGGGTAGGGGCCGGTATAAAATTAAATTTCTATTGTTTCATTCTGCTTTACACGCCTCCAACCTTATGCACGTTACTTTCAAACTAATGAGAATTTTGTTTAAGCAATGCTTATAAACGTACAGGATGTCATGTTTAAGGGTCCTGTATCTCAAAAAGAAAAAAGGAAGTCTTATAATATCGCTCATGCGTCCTTCCTACCTTTGTGTCACAACCGTTATTCTTTAAAAACCATTTCGGGTAGAGAATTGAAATTTGGAATAGTGATAATGCACATTAATTCGCGTGAATTTTAATATCTTCAGTAGAAATTTTAATGAAAGCAAACAAAGTATTAAATAAACTATTAATACTTTGTTTCCTTTCATTTAATTTGACGTATAGCATGGAGTATTAACTGAAAGGTAGAGTTTTAAGAGATTTTTTATCTTTTTAGAAGCACTAAGACTAAGAAACTATTAAAAAAGACGAGCATGTTTGTAGAAATTTATGAATGTAAATAGGTAAGAAATATATACGAAATGTGTTCGATATAAAACTTTTTTTTTAACTTGCTCCAGTGAGTCACGTTCTAATGGCTTTCTGTATATCGTAGAATGGTTACAAGGCCGTATCTGTGCGCGCATCACGCATAAACATCAGTTTTATACCTCACATTTATCGAACGTATCTAATAGAAATAATCACGCTATTCCTCATGGTGGTTTAAGAGTTAATTAATAGATTCTTACTTACTTATTTAACAGCGGTATTTGATTCTTTCAGTCTTACAATTTTTCACCAAGTGATAGTATTTATATAATTTTTTTAAAAATGTTTTACAATTTAATAATAACTTTATATTTCAATTAGTGAAAGGAAGATAATAGATAAACTGTTAGTGACAGAAAATTTGAAAAATTGGCGATTTTTCCTTTTTATGAAGTCAAAAATATTCGGTGCAGTTTTGTGATCATTGTTCAGGCGGTCACGCGGAGTTCAAACGTGAAAACTTCAGGCACAGTCATAGGCCGCGTTTCGCGAGAGTTAATTTTAATTACCTCAACATAATAAATTCCGAAATATTCGAGATTGGTGTTTAGGATGCTTCGGAAAGCAAATCTTTGCAATATTCATATCTAATCGGCAATAACTGTACAAAAAAATTTCACAGTCTCCATAGAAAAAATACTAAAAGTTTTCTGCATATATATATATATATATATATATATATATATATATATATATATATAACTTATTTTTAGATAATTGGTGCTTAGGAAGCATGAAAAAGTGTTTGTAAAAGACAACGCGATCCTCTCTAATATTACATTTTAAATCGCAATTTCATTCTTATTTTTCATAGATTTCAGGATATATTGCGTATTTTATATTTCCATTTTCTTTGGTTGCCGTGGATCAATATAATACGGAAGTAATAAACTTTATAAAAAGGCCATTTAGTTAACTAAATGGCCTCCTATGTTTTTCTTCCAATATTATGTGTCCTTTACAATAATTTCTAACGTCATTTGTAAACACAAGAAAAAAATAAACTCTATCAATAAATAAAACATATCGGCCAGAAGGGGTGCTCGATTATTGATACAATTTCTATAATACGACTTGTTTTATGTCCGGATCGTATTTTATAGACTGTATATGTTCCAATCGAAAACCATAAAATATACTCCTAACGAGAGGTACACAACTGATTTATAGGTGGCTATTTAAGCACAGTGCTAATAAAGAAGCAGTCCAACGTCAAACTGTATTCACACTTAGCTGATCAGTAGTCTGCAAATAGAAAAAGAAACGATTTAAAAGAACTAAAAGGAAACCATCAGACTTACGCAGTCAGAAGCATATAACCTTTCTGCCGTTAAGCTGATATACTGGGTTTACCTAATGCGTTTTAAACAAGCTGACTATTTGAAATGCATAAAAGCTATTTCCTTAATACAATGTGTTACATAAAACTGATTAAAGAATATCCTGCGGGCCAAATATTGTTCTAACATTTGGGACTGACATATGGAGGACAAAACGTGTTCAGAATAAAAGAACTCCTTGTAATGTGACTTACTTCAGTGTTCCTTGAAATAAGATTTGGAATGGCCATAAGCTGAACTGGATGTCGATGCCAACTGTAAATTATAACTATTTTGGAAATTAATTTCGTCCACAAAACGCTTAAAAGAAAAATTAAAAATTTATAAAATGTAAAACGTCACAGATTTCGTTACAAGAAAGCCACACGCCGGGGCAATACTTAGTGACACTAAATTTCAGTTCTCGTTTATTTGAGCGAAAGCAAAACGCCTGAATTTTTAAAATCATTTACAGACCTTATAAAACTTAATACCTGTATAACACAATAGGGTATTTGACTATATATTTTTATTACCAGAATCGAATAAGCAATAACATTAAAAACGGTTAAAATAAATATATCGTACCTACGACTTTTCATTACAAAGTTATAACAACTTAAAACTGACGATCTGCGATTCCCGTGAAAACGCCTCATACAAAACACGAATGGCTTTTGACGTCACTGGTCAGTTATTTAGCATCCATTATAAGGGAGTTTATTAAATATTTTTAATATCTCATTAAATATTGTGTTTATGTTATGTATTGCAATTATTATATTCTCATTTTTTGATGTGAAGACTAAATTCATAATAACTTTTTCGGTTTAATGAACAAAAAATTGACACTTTTTCCGATTTAAAAGTTTCCATGAATTGTTTCTTGTATGCAATATTTTTTCCATCCCAAGTTTTTTTTAAACCTACTCCACATTTTTGAAATATTTTTGTAAAAAAATATCGATATCAATTAAATACCCTATTATATTATGGCTAAAACGATTCAGACAATAAGTCTGAATGATATAGATAAATAAAAATTAAACGATATCCGAAAGAGCGCTTGCAATAAAATATCGTGTATCGTAAAATGTTTCATAAAAGACAATTTTTCTTCGTTTTTACATTATAGTGCTGTGAAATTTTACGGTATGCTGACTTGAATCTCTAACCCTGTGAAGTGGAAGCGTTTGATGGTAGATACGGGACACTCTTAGGGACCTTCGAAAGTCCCTTTTATTTTATGAGGGGATGTTATGTAAGGATCCTGAGAACAATCCGAACGCAATATGGGAATAATGTGTTGACTAAATTGCTCATCGAGTAAAAAATGCCAGCTATTATGATTAAAGATACACGCACAAAATGGTTAGAAAAATTGCTGTTCTTGATCGCAGAAACTGTTGATTGATTACTTAGAATGAGTGGAGAATATCTATGCGAGAATCAAAAATACTTTGGTACCGTTGCAAGTGTAGAAAACTTAGAAAAGTCATTTCAGATTCCACATTATAATTTATTTTACAGTAGAGAATGTCGATGACTTAGACTAAGTTCTTATATAATAACGATATTGATAAAATAATTACTTTAGAAACAGAGTATGTTTATACTGAAATGGTTTCTTCCGACGTATATCAGTCGCAATATCACAGTCAGAGGTACGTTTTTGCTATGTTACGTACATATTTAAAATAATTATAAGATTTTATTAAAATATTAGATCTTCAAGGAACCTTCAATTATTGCATATAATATAAACTTGGTAAGTTTTGGCCACTTTATCTTGATATAAATAATATCATAGATAATAATAACTTACTTGCCTAAGATGTACACTTAATTACAGTATGTGTCATTTATTTATTGACCCATGTAACTTCGGAATTCCTAAAAAAGTACGAGTAGAACATGTCAAGTACAAGTGGAACTTGCACCACGAGGGTTCCGTACTTTAGGGACTTATACATATTTAAGAGTACATGGTGCTTCTATTTAATTATTTATAAATATTACTTTTTCACGACCTAAATATATTTTACCTACTATATCTTTCACAGGCGCAAAAAAATTATGCGTTTTTGAAAAAAACCTCTCAAGCATAGAGTAAATCTCGCACTACGAGATTTTCGTACACATTAACTTAAATTTGAGTGAACTTAAATTTGAGTGAACGTAGTACTTTTATTAAACTATTTAAAAATATTGATTTTTCACAACGTAAATATATTGCAACGTAAGTATATTGCAACATAACGTAAGTATGTATTGTATTTCGCAGGCCTAAAATTATGGTGCATATTTCAAAAATTATAATATCTACATTTAACCAACGATTGTCCTTGATCTTATAATTTTAGGGTTCCGTAAATTAAGTCTCTCCGTATATCCGCTATAGCCGTTTTTCTCAGAAGCTGACGTAGAAAATGAAATTTGGCACATTAATCTATACATATACTACAACTGTAACTGAGCCATGTCTATACATTGAATATTTTTAAGAAAATCTTATTCTATTAGTCATTATTATCGATACAAAGACCATCATTTACCATTTTTAAAATTTTTGGTCTGCCTGTCTATCTTTCTGTTACCGCATCACGCTAAAACCACTATACGGATTTTGATGAAACTTGGTATGGTGATAACTGACTATCCGTGTCAATATATAGAATAATTTTTATTTTGAGAAATTGTCTGCCTGTCTGTCTGTCGTTCTGTTACCGCATCACGCAAAAACCACTAAACGGATTTTAATGAAATTTGATATGAGACATTTCCCCAAATCATCAAACTGACTGTCCGTTAATGTGCCTGACTAGTCAGTTATCAAAATGACTATCCAGGTCAACATATAGAATACTTTTTATTTTCGAAAAATGTCTCATTCCTAAGCGAAAATACAAAAACTGGTTCGTGCAAAAATCACTCCGAATCTAAATACTTTTGTCAATCTGTACATATCGTTACATATTTGTAAATATACAAAATTACAAAAACAGGCAACAAATAAATATAAATACCCTTAATTAGAAAAATTAAAAAAAAATGTAAAACGGCTCAATATTATTTAACTAAGTCCAGTTTAAAAAATCACCAATAGATGTCATCACTAGGTTTTTAAAAGACGTAATTTTCCTCTATCGCATCAAGTCAATTATCACTGAATGGATTTGGATCTTTTTTATTTTTCCACCGTGTAAAATTACATAATGCAATGCAATATAATTCACGTCATATCCATGGTCTCTAAATATTTTCAGGCTTAAATAAAGTTACAAGGTTTGTACTATTATTTTGATTTTCTACAATAGATGGCGCAAGTAGGGGTTTTAAAACACAACATAAATACCACTCGTAATAATGCGGTTTAGTTGTTTTGATTAATTCATTTATTTTTTATTCCTACTCGACGATAATAACGCTAAATATTTACTATTATATAACGCGATATGTTTTTTTTAATTGCTTGTTGCGTGCTATTCAACGAAAGATGTCGCAAGTAAATTTCGTAAATCGTGGTGTCATTGTGTTTTGAAAAGCAGGATAAACCTTACGTGTAGTAAAACATATTAACTGCCATATATCGCAATAGCTAAAACTTGTTTTCAATTATTTTTGACTCAGTAGTTTTAAAACAAGGGAAGTGGTATGCCATACTTTAAACAATATTTCTTTAAATATGCGAAGTAATTTGGGAAAAAAATTATTTTTGTTTTCCTCATAACAATCCTTTTCAAATAATAATGTGTAAAATGAGAAAAAGAAATTTAAGACCTTTTTTACCTTCTTTTAAATGTGTATGAATATTTTTCAAATTTTATAGTATATATATATATATATATATATATATATATATATATATATATATATATATATGTATATATATTTATAGTTGATAGTGGAAATAGGTGAGTTAATAAGATGCGTTTACTACGACTTTCCTCAAATTTTCAAGTTTCTACGGCGCCTGGTTTCTCGGGAAATCGGCTTTGAAAACTGAACAATGTAAATGTATTGTTTACTATATTTTTCGTAGGCGTAAAAACGGAGGAATTTAAAAAAAATATAGTTTTTCTACAACCTTAAAGTGGGTTCCTAATGTAACCCCATATTTTTGTAATTTTATTCAGTATATCTCTGAAGACATATACTTAAAATCTTGAAAAAATGTTTTGAGAACCATATATAACTAGTCCCTTCAAACGACACCCTGCATTATACATGGGTTTTTTAAAAAAAATAGGAGGAGGAGTAATTAATTTGAATAACATTTCCTAATAAATATTTTTCAGTTTTAGCTCTTGCGATATGTGGCAGTTAATACGTTTTATTGATGTGGAGCTGATCTGATAGAGGCCATCATAATTTATAGGTGTCAAAAGGGATAATTGAGTGCCACTGTGACGTAATTATGAGATGTCAACAAAAATTTATACCTAATGTCAAATAAGATTACGTATAAAGAGACCCGGCTGTCTCATAGAAACTGTTATAACTCTGAGGTGTCAAGTAGGATAATCGCGTATCATGAAGACCGTTATAATACTAAGGAGTGAAATAAAATAATCTCGTACCAAAAAGAGAACGTCTTAATTCAGAGAATTCAAATATGACATTCGGGTCTTATACATACCGTCATAATTTTAGGTATCAAATAGGATAGTCCGGTCTCATAGAGACGTTTATAATTCGTAGGTGTCAAATAGGATATTCGGGTCTCAGAGAGACCATCATAATTCGTAGGCGTCAAATAGGATATTCGGGTCTGAGAGAGACCATCATAATTCGTAGGCGTCAAATAGGATATTCGGCTCTCAGAGAGGCCATCATAATTCGTAGGCGTCAAATAGGATAGTTGAATTCAAATTAAATTCAAATAGGATAGTCGGATATCATAATTTAAAGCTGTCAAATGGGACAGTCGTCATATCCTTCCTAGACGTTTGGCCACTATGGTAATTTTAATTAAACATTATTTTAATTGATTTTTATTCGAAAAATTAAATATAAACTTTGTTTACAGTGTATACTGTATTTTAAAGGCCTATCGCAAAAGGATGGACGGACTTTGGATTAATGAGGGATACTGGCCTGTATAAATTTTATCATGATAAATTTCAATAGCATGGAAAGAACAATGATTTGTTAACTTTATTCAGAATATGAAAGATCTACGAACAAGTAGAATACAGTTATGATGATTGCACAACACAGCTAATACGCAATTCCACAATCATAGGTTCAGTACGGTCGAACACAATATACCATTGTTTCTTTTCAAGTAAAACTCTTTTTAATTATGCCAATTGGGCTGATTAAATTGACGAAATCTCGAAAAAAGTTATAAGAGGTATAATGTTTTTGTAGAAGGATGTAGAATTCATAACAAGCGTCAACAATTACGTAAGTCTGTCAATAAGCGAACAATAATTGTTACCTTGTACTTTATATTACGTGACGCTAAGACGTAATATTGATTACATTAGTATTACGAGGTAATTTAAAAGAAAATAACAAGTATTCTTTTCAGGAAACCATACAAAACAACTCAACGTTTAAAGTTTCAAATCAGGTAAGAAGCAGAATTTTTCGCCGTCAACTGTGTTTACTTTTATTCGAATACAACAGCTGCTTTACAAGGACGTTGTATAAAGAAAATATTCGCTACTGCGTGCGTAAGGAGAGTTATATAACAATACACATAATCTGCCGAGCTGCCATATAATCTACATATAATCTGCTTCTCCTTTTATTTTTGTTTGAAATTTAGACCATACCGTCCTCACACAGAAAATTAAATATCGGTTTCTTTCATTTCTACTATTAATAATTTCATTATAGTTTTAATGTGCGCTCTTTGTTGAATTTGTGGTGGAATAATCTAAATGTAGATTTAAATTTTAAAAATATATTTACTTTAAAAAAATTAGAATATAATAATGGAAATATGTAAAATAACATATAAAAACTAGTTATCGACTTACAATTTTATATAGTGTGAATTTCAAATTTTTTCGTAATGTGAAGAATGTTTCAGAACTTTATGGAAAATAAGGAGTTATAGGTGGATAATTTTCATTAATTTGTGAATTAGATGTCGTTTGTTTATGGATTTATTAGCGGATATACTAATTTGGCCAAGAAACCTACGGGTAAATTTTAAATATAATGTTAATGTTGCAAAACTGTTACTGATGAACATGCAATAAAAGTTTAAAACTATTCCGACCTCGACCTAAGTTTAACTTTGGTATAACCTAAAAAACATTTCGATAAATAAATATCAGTTTTTGCAATTCGATTGCGTTTACAATTATATTATATATGGTTTTATATAATTCGATTCGCACAATAGAAACTATAGAGGAGAATTGTTTTTTGTTTTAGAAATAAGAGTAAAAAGTATTGATAACATTTTTTAAATTAAATAATATTCAAGTAAAATTCTAATTTATTGTTAGAATATTTTAAGGAGAATCGTGATATTTTTCCAAAATTTTATTGGGAAATTTTAAAATAACCATTATTCGTTCATGCTGTTCATGCTATATGTGCTTTTTTTCAGCATCTTATGCTCTTTCATAACTAGGGAAAAATTCGTCAAGAACGGAGATAAGCAAAGAATAATATAAATTTAAACGATGCGTTAGAGACGCCATCTGATGTGACAGATGTAATTTGTATTCACAATCACATACTCAATCTCATATTTGACTCGTTTGTATACGAAACGCGACGTTGCGACGTTGTTTTTTTTAAATAACTTCATAGAGTTATTCTATCGTTTTACTCGGTTTATTAATAGTAATTAGCACCTTTGTTATAGTAACCTTATGAACGGTATAAGTATTTTCAGAATAATAGTGGTATACCTTGAGCATGACTTGGTATAACCTGGTATAGCTATAAACATTTGTCATTAGTAACAGTGTTAATACACAGAATCGTCATTGTGCAGATAACATTTGCTGTATTAATGTCCCTGTTACATATATTCTGTACGTCATTATTAGTACGACAGAACTTTGGCCAATGCTATTTAATAAATAATACAAAACATATGTGGTCGATAGATATTACTTTACAATTTCTGCATAACTTTTAACAAATTATTTACTAAGCGACACTTTAAATTTTTGCACTTCTATTTATGCGACTTGTGGTTCAAAAGGCAATAACGACGTTTTTGTCATGACAATGCGTCATATATTTTGCTTTTTATAATTTGGAATTTGTTGTGAACGCAACTTAAGGTATTCATAATTTTGTGGGTAAAAAAAAGTATTTACAGTGATGGTTTCAATGAATTATAAAATTTAGAATATTCTATTTTTTGTTTAAACACGCGACTGTAAGGTTAGTATAATCGGATAAAAATACAGTTCGATAACGACAATGATAAATTGATTGATTATAGGGAATTAGTTTTCCTTTCGGATGGAAGTTTTTGGCCAAGAACCATAATTAACATTTAAAGGAAAAATAGCATATTATTAAATTAGTTTTTATAAAAAGGAAAATAAATAAAATAAAATTTTTTGTTGATAACTAACTTTTGTATCGTTAATAAATTTACATTTAATGAATGGTAATTTGTATTCCATATGATTATAAATTTGCAGTATACATAATCTTTTCCAAATTAATAATTTGAATGAAGTGCATATATTTAAGCTAATATTAATATTCTACATTAAATATAAAGAAACATACTGTTCATACGTATATTTTCCAGTAACTTGTTTGTCACTTTTTAATTAAATATAAACATATATTTTTCTGAAATATTGCGTTACATTATTAAAATAATTTTTAAATCATCAGCACTAGTCCACGGAAACATACAAGTGACATATTTAAAGTAAGTACACAATATAAGTGGGTCCAAACTGACAATATAAGCCAATATATACGTATAATAAGCTATATCATATAATTTTTTTTAATAAGCTATATCATCAGCACTCTGCAATACAAGAATAAATAATAACAAAAATCGTAATAAGTTAATAAAATAGACCTGTTAAATACGAGTAGAATTCGCATTAAAAGTGTACCTTACAATATGGACCCAGGTACATAGGAAAATTTAAACATTTAGGGATTCACAGTATTCCGATTAGCATTCCATGTCAATATATTGCCTATCTTCCACAGGTGTATAAATATAGTGAATATTTTGAAAATTATAAGATATGAAATGGGCGCTATAATATTTCGATATACTTTACGTTCCCTTCTAGTAACTCTATTTTTCCACAATTTTAATTTTAGTAGTTTCATAGATGGGCGACAGAAACTTGTTTTCTGCAAACGTTTTCAACAATTTCTCTAGAATTATCTTACATACAATGTTACACAGGAACTATGTTACTAAAAGTTGTTCTGGGAACTTTACGACTATAGCCATAACAATTTAAAGAAAAAGAGCATGCTACCAAAGGCACTTCAATGATCTTACAAGGGTTCCGCTGTTTTTCTTTTGAGATTGGAACCATTACTGACAAAATTGGAACCACTGACAAAAAAATAAATCGTTCGTTCACATGACCAATTTTCCTCTTTAAAAAAATTGGGTATTTGACTAAATTTTTTTTATTTCATTGATTATAATTTCAAGGTACAAGCTGATGAAGAGTGAAAAATTTTTTAAATCATCTTAAAAATTGACCGAGTTATAAAAGTTTAAATTTAACCTTTAGACAAGGACGGCGATACTGTGTTGTGAGGTCATTTTTAATATTGCACATTATATTCTACAAGAGGAAAAGAGATAGGGATATACCCAACTCTATCCGTATCTTCAAATTTAGAAGCCTATAACTGGCTTATTTTTCAATCAATTTTGAAAAATAAGCCAGTTATAGGCTTACCGGATTACAATATTTTACCATCAATTCAAAATAAATTTTCCGTTCCATCCAGAAGTTTTAATATTTGCTAAAGTTTTTTTATAGGGTACATTATGTTTTCAATGCAACATATTTAACTGAACTGCAGATTAGTTTTCCACTTTCTACGTACATTTCTAATGTACGTAATATTTATCTTGTACTATTTATAATTTGTTTGAAATATGATATATTTTAACCCATTATTAGCACCCCAATAATATCTATCGAACAAATTTTCAATACCAAAAGGGTATTAAGGGTTTTTCCAAAGTCACAGATTAAGAATTTGGTCTCGGATTTTTATACTTCTAAATATCCCAAAAACAATAATTCTTTAAATAAAATTACAGAAATTAAATCCACCTGTTAGTCTCCGGAGATGAATCTAGGATACCGGCATTGATGTGGGATGTCTAAAATTCACTTCTCTTTGTATTTTTTTATTTATTTTGTTATTTTTTCAAAGTCTTACATTTTACTGTTTGTTCTAATATTTTTTATTCAACTGACGTTTTCATGTCACTTTCTCATGCCATTATATTCAATGTGACACTTTTCATGACATGAAGTGCATTATATTTTTGTTTTGTGTGGCACATCTGTAATTAGCAAATTTACGCGCTTTCCTTTTTTATAAAATTATAAGAAAACTATGGAAAAAGTTTTGGTTTTAGAACTCTTGACTTCTACTTTAATACGAGTATTGTGGGTTTTACCTATATAATGCTCAGCTACGTCTATTGCTATTATCTTGGATACTTTTCGTTTATTATATGATCTACTAAGGTTTTAAAAGACTTTAATATGCGACAGTATTGAGTATAAGTCGTACTAACATGTCGAGTCTATTTTTTCTATTTAATATTAACTGACAGTGCAGATCTGAGCAACACATCTGATGATCATGCAGATCTGAGCAACACATCTGATGATCGTGCAGATCTGAGCAACACATCAATTTATTGTAGACGTAAAAAGATCACGAATAGGATATAAGACGACGATGTCCATACCATGAGCATTCTTTCAGAATTTGTTATACACTTGCAAGTAGTGTTGTAACAATCAATACAGAAAGTAGTGACATAGCTTTGGCATCCTTAACTATTTAATCTACATTCATTGAGATGTTTTCACATGATTGTCTCACACTGTTTCAGTAGTTTTAAGCCCCGTTCTTACAAAATGTAGCGCTAGATTCATGAAGAATTTATAAGAATACTGATAAAATTTTGACAAATTCCATATTTCAAGAATTACTCGACTCCGTACAGCATAGGCAATGAGTTTTTAGTCTATTCCTTGACATTCTTTCTCGCAATAATTACCTAGCTCTAAATTTTTTTAAACCTTACGTTTACTTTTAGCGTTTACGAAACCATATCTTCAGAATTTTGATTAGTGTATTTTTAAAGTCGTAAATTAGGTTTTATTTGCAAAATTCGATTCCTATGAATGACATTATTCAGTTATGGGTAGCAATATAAGAATGCATTATCACTCCAGTAGTCTTGTGCAGATTTTCTTCTGTCAACAATTGTTGTAATAATAATGTCAATAAATATAAAAAAAATTATTAAAGTTATTGCTGCTTCAATAATACACTATTTCATATATTGAATATATTTGGCGTTAATTTTGTAGAAACTCATTGTTCACAATTAAATGAAACTACGTGATGTAGTATTATTTCTACTTTCTTTAATTTCTTTACCACGACCTAGGTTTCGTTGTATTACAACATCTTCAGGTGGGATAATATCTTTACTAATATCCCACCTGAAGATGTTGTAATACAACGAAACCTAGGTCGTGGTAAAGAACTTAAAGAAAGTAGAAATAATACTACGTCACGTAGTTTCATTTAATTGTGGACACTATTTCATTTCATGATTCCGTAATAATTGGAGAACTCGATCAATTTCCATTCCACTTTAATAATTTTTATCTTTATCAGGTACCAAGAAGTGTGATTACGACGCGTTTAATTTTTATTGCGCGTCTTTTCTATAATGAACGTGGTTTACTTTAAATCTTTTCGCTTATCAATATAATTATCACGTATATGTTTCTTTTCGTTCAAGGAAATACATCATCTAGGTGAAAATTCAATTCCGAATAAATACTCGATATTTTCTGAACCATCATCATTTCATCGGCAAGAAATATGTGCTCCAAGTGTCTAAATTGACAAGAATACCATTGGCTTTACCCATATTATTATTTCGTTATTTAGTTTTGGATATTTTTTACATAATGATTATAATTTACCAGAGTACAGACAAAAACAATGTTGGAAAATGCCAGAAAGATAAATTTAGTACTATAATTAAGCGCTGTACCCACGATAGTTATGGAATATGTAAATGATGTTGACCACATTAGTTTGACAAACAAGAAAACTAAAGTATTACTGAAAAGTATCTATTTTTACATGACATATTTGTTTATCACTTCCAAGCAATTTATCACAATCCAAGTATGAGACCGCAACATGTGCAAGTTAACGAAAACGATATTTTATATAAATAACATACTATATCCAACTAAATACGGTGGTAGCGATGATAGAAAACCCAGCTAATACATACACCTTATTGAATAAAACATGCTAACACATTATATACAGTAAAAAGTATGTAATAATCAATAAACAATAAAAAGCGTGGCGTATTGTTCGTTCAAAGCCGTCTTGAATTTACCGAGTTGATTCATACTTATAATTGCAATCACGGTACAAATCTTATCGCTAGCCTATTGTGAGAATATGTAAATTTGGCATATTTATATCAAGCGAAAATGTACTCGGTTTTTATTGTGTTAATTTATTTTTAATTTTTTACATCTCTAATATCGTGGTATATGCTGATGCTTAGTTAAAATCTTGGATTTTATCGTTAGTTGTTGATAACATTTCAGTAAATTATAACTAATGTTGAAATGTATGTTTAGAAATTAATTCCGTTTAGGAAGTGATTAAAATTATTGTAACAGTTTTCAAATAGTTTTTTTCAGTAACGTGTATTTGAAAGAATTCAGTAAACGTATAATTAAAAGGATCCAGAAATAACTTCAATCAAACAATCGATACAAGCATCGAAAATATAAAATATCTTATTTAAATACTGCTATCGAACTACTAAAAAAAGCTCACGAATTGATAATGTTGTCGTTATTTCATAACTCATCATATATTCAAATCATTTCCTATTTCGATATCTCGTGAAAAGATTGGGAGAAAACATATATGAAATAAACTCAGTATGAAATAAACCTTTAACTAAAATTTATGATTAGCGTTTAAAGCTACAATTATCGTTTTATGAACCGACGCTGACGTACTAACGACTATTTCGCCCTAAGCCAATAAGTGAAAGCTCGAGCCGGTTGATCTAAGATTATACAGAGTAGCTAAAACCGTTGGTATCAATTCAATGAGTGATTGTGCATACGTGAATAAAGCTACACTGAATTAATTGCGTTTAGGGTTCGATTACGGTGTCATACAATTGCAAAGAGCTCGGTAGGAAAAACACAAAATAGCAAGTTCACAATCTCGCCAGATGGGTCACTTCACTCAGTTAATCTAGGCACACGTGTAAAATCCGGTTGTGTAAAATGAACTCATTATCCCACCCGGCAATTTAAGACCAATTCTCACAAAACTTCCGAGCATTATCTCAAAGAAATGAGAAATTGGTCATTAGCTTTTTACCTCAAGAGTTCATTACAAGTAAACAGTAATTGAGATTTCGTCCTCAATAATCGTTTGGCGTTTGCCTCGCGCAGTTTTTCTGTTTTCAACGATAGGAATATAATTGAATTGGTCCTAGGACTGAATATGGAAGAGCAATATGTATATAAATGCATTTGTATGCTATAGGTTTAGATAAATACATTCAATTTAACGCAACGGCGTAACCCCTATTTTTTTTCTTTTGAGCCTTCAAAAATGTACTAAGTAGTACTTTAACATTCGACATGTCAAGTTTAATCTTAATTCTACATTATCTTAGTCACGGATGATGATTACATAAAAACTATAGCGAGAGGCTTATAACGCTTCACCAGCATCGCGTTCTATTTACCCCAACTACTGAAGTTCACAGATCACATTGAACTTATTTTGCTAATTACACGGTCGTTAGCCAACAGGAACGAATGCAGTGAAAGGCCAATATCTGCAAAGTTGCTTTAACAGGTGATGCTAGTGCGAGTTTGTTTTTAAAATTTTTCGAATAAAGAATATAATGAGCCTTGTAATTCATTCCAGTATTGTACTAGATATTTTTTAGTTCTATTTGTATAGTAATAGTATATGTATACAAGACAAATATACATTTATTAAATAATGTATTTGTTCTATAAAAAAATATTCTCATTTAAATGTGTCTAATTATTAAGCTGTCTGTGCCCTATTGCAGAAGCAGCACGATTATTCACACATTATTACTGTATCAATAGCACGAGTATTAGCTAAATTAAATATATATATATATATATATATACATATATATATATATATACACGCACGCACGCTCGCACGCACGCATGTACGCACGCACGCACGAACGCACGCTCGCGCGCACGCACGCACGAACGCAAGCGCGCGCGTTCTTTCATCACATTTCTTTGTCAATTCGCAAAATTTGTGACATCTCATTTTCATTGGCATGTGGCATTCATTACAAAAATAAATCAAGTTTATTTCAGTCACTTTCCACATCACTTACGAATACATAAAACAGTTTTTTAATGGAACCATTTCGGAAAGTCCAAGGACCTAATTTATATTTGATAGTCAGCATATTAATTTATATTAGAATGTCCGCCTATTACGATGCTGCATTTTTTAAAATGTTTTAGGTAAAGGATATTATATAGTTCATAGGTATTATAAGTAGCCATTGCCAAATAGTTTTTGTGGGTATAAAAATATTGTGTCATTTTCGTTATGGAAGTTATTTTCATTACATTTTATTTATTGAATATATTTGGCGTTAATTTTGTAGAAATTCATTATTCACAATTAAATGAAACTACGTGATGTAGTATTATTTTTACTTTCTTTACTAAAGAAAGTAGAAATAATACTACATCACGTAGTTTCATTTAATTGTGTACATTTTATTTATTTAAACAGCCGACTTATAATAAAACTAAAATATCGCTCAAATCCAAAACATTAGTTTTAAAAAAAAAATTTAAACCTGTTTACAATTGTGCCTCTTCAAACTATTACAAGTTAATTGTGTACATTATAGATAAATAAATAAATAAAAAACAACGGAATTTATTAGACATAGGTCCACTACATGACATAGACTAGCACATGTTTTTTCAACTAAGTCTTCTATTGCCGATGAATTTCAAATAGTTTAATTTAAAAATATAATATTATGTTCGGCAATAAAAAGTGCTAAAAAATGAATGGTAAATTTCTTCTCTTCTCAAGATACAAAGCTGTACTAAATATATAAATACCCTTGATAAATAAGTCTATAAAAATAAGTCCCGGCTTAACTCAGTCTAGAATATATAAACGTTTTTAAAACCAAATATTTTATAGACATTTTTTGTGTGATTGGCGCCTTTTTTAAACGAGATCCAATATATTCGACTCTTTTATAGTTAAATGTGTATTTATTAAAATGAATTTGTCTTTATTTTATTATAAAACGTTATCATTATCATTACACTTTTCAATATCGTAACAAGTTATAGTGGTGTGGGTTTCATGCACGTCTCAACAAGACTTTCAGTTTCACAATCTTGAATACAGTTTGGCTTAACTTACTTTACGTAGAAATGTCTATAGCATATACATAGCGGTGAACATTTTCAGGATTGATTGAGTAGTTTTTGGCCTCACCTAAAACAAAGAGAAAAAAAAAGAGAAATTACTTCATTATATAGAAATTAGAAGTTGTGACTGCAGTTTATAGATACGCAAAAAGTCATATAAATATATAACATATTTTAATTCTTTTAATGAAGTTTATTATTAAAATTCTAGTTAATATTAAATACTAAAAAATAATTAAATTACAACTAATGTTGAAAATAAATTTTATTATCGCTAAATTTTAAAATATATAGGTCGTAAAATTAAGATTTATCATTACCGTATTTCTTTCATCACATTCTTAGTTATAAATTAATTTCTATCCTACTGATCGTAAATAATTTTTTTTTAACTAACATCAAATGAAATGTTATTTTACTTTTGTTCCAATAAGATTTTTAAGAGATTTCAGATTCTATTTGTTAAATATATTTTGGAAGATAAGGGAACCTTCTTGTTATGACTATGTTGTAGTCATCAAAATTTTTTGGATGGAAAGTTATCCTAAACCATCTTTTAAAATTACAAGAAAAGTTAAAAACGACTTCCAAATTTATTTTTTTTAAAATAAAAGAGTAAAAAACTAAGTGATTTTTGGTGATATGTACTGATTTTGGTAAAAAGTGGAACCATAAATGTTCCACTTACAACGCCTTAGCTTGGTGTCTTTTTAGACTCTGTAGCGTTTAACATATAAGTTTGAAATGAACGATGTATTCGTTACAACTGTTTCCAAAGTCAAATTAGAAAATGAAGGTTAATAATTTTTTTAATTCCAATACATAATTCAATTATTAATTCTCTTGATAGAAAAGATGAAAAAGTGAAATATGCTTCTCCCGTCCTTCAAAAATAATTTTCGGAAAATCCGAAAAGATCTGAATATGTAAAACAAACTCATGATTGAAGAAATATTATTGGCAGCATTCTAAACTTTGATTTGTTTTTTTAACTTTTGATTTGTTATAAACAATTGAAAAATAATTACTACAGTGCAGATAAAGTATTATTAATAGTGAAAAAGTATAATTTATTTCGACTGCTTATATCAAAAAATAATAAAGATCGACAAAAAATGTCAATAATTTATGGGGTTACTAAAATGTTAAAACAACAGAATTTTACATTCGAACATTTTGGGAGGGTTGATTAAAACATGTGCGCATTCTTCTATTTAAAAAAATTACTTTCCTTTCTTTATGCATAAATATTTTTTTAAGAAAACGTAAATCCGAATTCCGAATTAATATGAACTGTGGTTTTGAAGAAATACTACTTTACTGTTAATAGTACTACTGCACTGTTTTTAAAAACAAGAAAACAGCTTAATTTATTCATTTAATTTTTGTTTAATTATTATGATAAAATAAATATACTGCTGTTACTCTTTTGCATCATGTTTTTATTTTACTGTTTTTTTTACATATTCACTAATCGACTATGAAAAAATATATATTGTTTCGGGTCTATGGTTTGTGAATTCTGAGCGGCTTAATAGATTTGCGTGACTATGTTGTTGTATCTGAAAAATAAACGTGGAGACAGGTACCGGCTATTATTTCTGATATGAAAATTATTTCTAAGCCAATCCAGAAATTAAAGGCCTTGATAAAACAATTTTAAGTACATACATATTGAAACAAAGACAAAAAAAAGGAAAGCAAAAATTAATTAAAAACATCCAATTGCAAAATGGTAAGTCAAACGAATATAAAAGCAAATAATGAAATAATTGAAAGAAAACGTCCGGAAAAGGCAAGTCAAAGGAAAAGAAAGAAAGCAAGTTTAATTTTGTATTAGTCTAGTGGTGACGACAGCAAGCAAGGTTTTTCATTACTAGAAAAATTATTATATTTTTAACAGCTTAGTCAAGTTCACTTATAACAGTGGTTAATAGTCACGAATAAAATATTTTAATGCCACATTAAATGTGCACGTGGAGTGTGATGATTCTAGTTTAAGAGGAAACGTTCAAAGAGGCTTTCATTAATAAGTTTTGCATTGTACCCACTGGAATCCAATAGAATTAAAACTTTTTATTCTTAGCTATAAAATACTGTTATAAATTGTAATAAGCTTAACTATTATAAAAAGCTTAAAAATATAATTATTTTTCTACATATAAGCAATAAAAGGTCTCTTTATAACTTTTGTCTCCACTAAAATACTATAATATTAGCCCAAAATCTAAGCTTCTTTTGTAATGGCGTTTTTGAAACAGACCTGGTAACAAAATGGATCCAAAAATGGCAACTTTTATAGTCTATCAAAATCGTTGTTTTTTTGTAAAAAAAATAAGTAGATGAGATTTACACAAATAGTTTTTTTTCAATGATACCCAACATACCTATGAATAAAAAATTTGTTTTTCGCCCCCCCCCCCCTTCCATGTACGGGAATTCTATCGAAATATAATTTGAAGTAATTTTAATACCATTTCAAGTTTTGGGTAAAGGAAGTAAGTATGTGTACGAATTCGAATATGTTTTTATCTTATTTCGTTTAGAAGTTAGAAGCCCATGACAAGCAGACATACATACGGATGTTGCTACAACCATACAATTATTATATCCAAATATATTACATCCAAAGCTTATAAATAGTCGGCAACTTATAAAAATTGTTTCATCTCTTAAAATGTGAGTTTTTATGAAGGTGACCAAGTTAAGAAAAATATATTTTCCATTGTCGACTACGTCTTCAAAATTCTTAAAAAAAAAATAATCTGCTGTCAGACATTCGTTTCAATTATTTTTCGCAGACTGGAAATTTGTATAAACTTTAAAACTAATTAAACATTCCTTCAAATACAAAGTTAATGGACAGCTTTATTAATGCTTATTTGGCTATTTTCATTAAAATAATTGGAGATAATATCTCCTAAGACAGTGTCTGGGCATGGTAAAAGAAACTATAAATTGTATGGTTAGTGTGATTTATCTAAAAATAGCCTTTGAAAAAAAAGACGTTGAATATTCTGCATTGTCCTTTATCACGTAATTGCTATTGGTGATGATGTGATTTCTGCCTTTTTCAATTTTTTTTGGAAGTGATATATTTTAGATTTAATTAATGATAAAAATTGATTCTTGTACAATTATAATATTATTATACAGTAATTCTTGTATTATTGTAATATTAATGCATACTTAGAATGTTCATGTTTTCATTATGAAACATTTTTGTCCTCATTCACTTTTATAAAAAATTCTTGCGAACATGCTCTTAAATAATGCACATGCTTTTGTCGATATTAACATTTCCTTGTCCAAAGCTTAGTTTCCAAAATCTTTCTAGACCCTTTACTCAAAAATTTGTACCCCGTGAATTAACTTTTGACTTTTTCTGTTTAATGCAGTCTCATTCAACTTCCATTGTCGTTATAAGTTTTCTTTACGAACTTAATAAGATCTTGCAGCGACAGTACAAATTTGACGATAACTATATTAAAATAAAATGATATAACTCAAGTAACTTTAAGTATATGAGTTTAGCTTGTTTCCGCAGCGAAAATATACCCAATAACGTAGTTTATCGTCGTGAAAAACATAGATGACATGTTCTCAACGTTTTAGCGCAATCTCGTTAAAAATGTCATATATTATATGCTGCATATTAAAAACTATTTACCGTTACCTTACAAAGGCGTTGTCAGCAAAAATGTGAAAAAACGCAGCTACTGATTAATGATTGCTAGAAATCCCTAATGCGGTGATATCCTAAATATTCTAAATTCTGTAAATATATTAATATTTATACGTTACATGAAAAAAAAGAAAAAAAATGTATATATATATATATATATATATATAAATGTATATATATATATATATATATATATATACATATATATATATATATATATATATATATATATATATATATAAATGTATATATATATATATATATATATATATATATATATATATATATGTATACACACACATGTGTTTGTGTGTGTGTGTATGCCTGTGTGCCTGTGAGCGTGTGAAAAAATATGTAGATTATAGAGTTGAATATCGTAGAGGTAAGAGGCCACATATTTCAGAGGTAAAAGTGTAAATCAACTAAAACCTTAAATTTAACAATTTCGTGTTCACAGTGATTTGCATGTTAAAAGGTGAATGGTTAAGACATAGCGGTACATAAAATAGTATCTGTTGGTCGATCAAGTTTAAAAGGCAAGTCTTTGTGATTAATTTTAAGTGATATTTTTATTTTAAAAAAAATATGCAAAATATGTTTTTTAACATACTTATAAAATTACACGAGCTGTTTGGGGAGAAAATTCTGGAAACATATGTAAATGATATGCCTATGTGGCATATGTAAATGATATGCCTATGTGCCTATGTGGAATATAAAGATTACACTTAATTTATATGTTTTTATCTCAATTAATATGGAGAAGACTAAGAATAAGTTTTTTAAGAACACTTGAAAATATATACTGAATTCAAAATATTCTAAAACTAGCTGACGATCAGAGGTGCCTTCTACGAGCGTTAACAATATTGAGTAGATTTGCACTATGCTGGCCGACAATAATCATGCAAGCTTTAAAACCGTTTCGGAGATAAAAACCGGTATCAGTATTGGCCGATTTCAAAACCGGTGTCAGTATTGGCCATATTTTACGTGACATTCCTGGTGAAAGGAAACTTTGAGCGGAATTTGTGCCGTACCCATTGACGCTAAAATAAAAGCAACCACACAAAAATGTTTAATTTGAATAAATACCCGTGATAGTCTTCCATCAAAAAAGGTCAAGAATTTGTTTATATAGAGACCGACCAAAATAAAGAGACTTCAATTAAAAAAAAATTAAACGAAAAGTTTTCTAAGCCTTATAACGATTGTACCAACAATCATGCGACAATACATGTATAGAGAAAGTTGAATGGTATGTAGGAAAACAAATAATACAATCTTTTTTGATAAACAAAATAGTTTTCTTAATTTAAAAGTATCTTGAAGCTACTTATGAAGTCTTACAAGAAAATTCTTAAATTTACTTATGACATCACAAGTTATGTTCAATAAAGTAGGTGCACGAAATCCGAAATTGTGCAGGTCTCAACTAAGTGCCTCATGGAATACTGTGACAATGTCAGATTAATCTCTGGTCAGCTCTCTTTTCCTAGGAATACATAGCCCTAATCAATGCAATTAAATTAAATAATAGTAATTGAAATAATTATTACGTGAAAAAACTACAAAAACAAGTTTCTGCAGTGTCAGTATCTCGATTAAAACAGCTACGGTTGCCTCCACAGAATGCGTACATGAGTAATACGATAAGTTGTTTGCATCCACGAATACGATGCGAGGTGAATCCTTACTTAATTCCGTAGGAGCGCGGGTTATGGGCACAATTACGAAGTCGATGCCAAGTCGTAAAAATAGCGACGTGCACAGTATGTGCAAGCGCACTATGCACACCTACTTGCCGTAAAGATGGCGTATTTAATAGGCGAAGGAAAATGTTGCAAATTTATTATGTTTTAATTAATTTTTATGAAATATTGTATAACCATATATTTAGATTTTCGTATATGTATCACGTATTGTGAATCCAAACTATTCTTGTAAGCGATTTTTAGATACGAGTAAGTATTATTTGTAATATACAACAACTGAAACTGTTATACGGTCAACAAATTGCAATCCTCCTAAGTGGCAAGATTTATAGCATAGTTTTATAAGGCAATACATTTTGAAATGGCAGTACCGAAAATGGTAAATATTCACGAATATTGTGAATTAAAAAAAATCTGTGTGAAATATGAATACAGAATGTGGAAATTCCATAGGGAAAGTAACCTACAAGAAAACAATATGTGACAATAATATATCACAAAGTTATAAAATACAGAACTACGAATTACATATTAATGTAAATTTATTTAATTTTATGCGCACAAGAACAGTTTTTTAAACTTAAATTATTAAGATTACATTTTTCTATTTAAAAGTTCGTCTTATGGTATTCTTTGTTTCTAGTTAACTGGACGTCGATTTATTTATATAATGTGTGGTTATTACTAGATGGAAATAAATGATTCAGTCATTTTCAGATTCTAAAAAAAGATTTATGTATTTGAGTTGGTGTACGCAGCATCTTTCATACTTCGGATAATACAGAAAATCTTTCATAGCTTCGGTAAATTTCTTAATTATTTTGACAATGAACATAATGTATATATATCGTAATTTTTCATGTACCAAAAAATATTGGTGACATCCCTTAATAATTTGTTGTATAATCTTCGAATGATATTAACATGACCTTGTCACAATTTATATTAACTTTAGGATTTGATTGGAAAGAAATATTTGTTTATGTAGAGAAAAGAATTTATTTCAAATAAACAATGCATTTTTATACAGGCTTCAAGTTCATTTTTGACGTGAGTTTTTCAGCGCAATTTCACCTCTGAAGTTACATGGAAGACATTGAACTAGTTTCGCGTATTTATGATATGAATTCTTTATGACATATTTTTCTGTATGTAATCGATATGAACGAAATTTGATTAATTATATATGTTTCCATATTTTTTCCAATTGATCACTCAGTTGAATGATTTTTTTGTTTTTTCCTTGAGTTTTCAGTAGCATAATTTTATAGTTTTGAGATGACGAAAGTGTATAACGAAAGAGAATTAGATTAGACTTTAATTCTTTGAACTCAGAGTAATCTTTTTTCTGTTGTATTCAAAAAGCTCTATTCTCAAAAATTACCTACATTGTTCTTAAGCATGTCTAAGTAAGTTACAATTTTTTTGCGTTTTATCTAGTAATGATTTTTTATGAGGCGAAACTGGTGATCTAATATCACATTCTATTTTTATTTATAATTCTTTCTTTTTTCTATACTATAATAAAAACTATAGAAAAAAGAAAGTAGTTAAAAAAGTAGCCATATTTTTGACGGTCATCTCATCAAAAGGGTATCATTGGATATGTAATTTAAAATGAAATTAAGATTCCTTTTACCATTTTTAATGTAAACGAAAGTAGTCTCCGTCTGCGAAGTATTAAGCTTCAAACCTGCAATGTATACAACTCCCTATCTAATTTTTCAACCACGATTTCATACTATCGTTATAACAGAATTATTATTTATTGTGTCAAAATACATTTGGTTGGTCTTATTTACTTTTTAAGGTATTTTGTTTCATTAGGTGAACAATATTTCTGATTGTACGACATATTGTTGTGCTTTTTGGTCGTTGTTAATGTAAAAAAATAGGTAATTATTTGCTACTTGCTTCTCTTAAAATATCTGATAAAAAGATGCATTATGTTTCTTTTTAATGCCCAGAAGATTAATCAGTACAACGATCATTTTTAAATTCTATAAGCTAATTAATTCTTGCTTTATGGCTACTCGCTTTTGGAGTTCTAATTTGGTTATTTAATAAAGATGTTTGAGACGGAAATCTTGCGTTTCGTAACACTTACATCTGTTTTTTTTTCAGGAAATGCTAACATACGGAAATAATTATTACCTTTCAAGTCATACGGAAATGATTTTTACCTTTCAAGTCGTAGAATGTTAGATACTTATTAACTTACGGTATAAAATTTAATTTTGACCTAGTTGCGTCATAACGTGAATCAGTACTTTTAATTAAATTCTTTCGAATAATAGTTTCTTAAAAGTGTCATAGTCGTTTATCTTAATTATAATATTGAGTAATTTTTTTTTAGATTATATTTTCATTTACTGATCACTTGTTCATAAAAGTATATTCTAGTATTTTTAAATACGACTAAAACTCAAAAGTTATAAAATTTTGACGGTATAAATTTATTTACGTGTTCATAAAATTTCATTGTTATTTTCTCCTATAACTTTTAATAGTTCCCAATGAATGAAATTATCGTATTAATGATGCATAAACATTATTAAGCAGAATTTCAAGAATTTTAAATCTATTCTTTTTGTCAAATATTTAAGCGGCAGTAAACTTGTTTTACTTATCTTATTCGATTCTTTCCTGTATTCTTCGGAATAATGTTACGAAGAGATTATGTAGTGATTGAGATTATGATTTTTTTTGGAGCAAGCCAGCGCTAGGGTTCTCAATTTTTATGGTTATGTAGTACAATAAGTATCCTTTATAATTTCATGTCATGCGAGGTCCGTAATGTCCATCCGTCCGTTCAAATTAATGTGCAACAAAATGCTAATTTTTTTAAATTACCAAAGGTGCAGAGTATTAACTCGCCTGAGGAGAGTATTAACGCTCAATACAGAAATTAAACTACAGAGAAAGAAGTGCACTTTAGTAAACGTAAATTTTCTATTGTTTGATTAAATTGAAAAGAAAGTAAGCCTTATTGGATACAAGTTTATTTATTACAAAAATGACCAAACAATATTGTTGCTACACAAATTATGTTTTTTGTAAAGGGTACTTTGTTATAGTTTTTTTGGGCTAAATTCGTATTTTTGGTCATTTAACATATAATTTGCAAACAAAATCACAAATGATCAAATATTAAAGAAACGAAACACTGAAGATTATTTATAAAAAGTGAAAAGAATTTTCAGATTTTATATTCGTTTATCAGTAGTAAAACAATATATATGAAAAATTATATCTTTTTGTATTTCTGCTTACGAGCAGCAGGCGGGAAAACAACTTTCCATTTGCAACTACATAGTTACATAAAGCAGTGTACAAAGTTTAATTGCTATAAATTATAAAACAAAGGTTAAACTAGTTGATAAACTTGAATTTCGTATTCGACTATAATAGTAAAATGAATTGTAGAATCCGTTTCAAAAATAATCTTATTACTTTTCGTTTCCTTCTCTTTTACACATCTTTTATTCTATCTTATGCCCTTGTTCTTCCTAAAAGTTCTGATTTGTTTAAGAAAAGTAAAAAGCGAAAATTAATTAAGTCAGTCTAAATATTGTTCATCGCGTGTTCGATTATGTATTCCAATAAAAATGCTATACGAATTTTTTCCTTGAATTCTTTTATTTTGTTTTACGTAAACATCCTTCTGACATCACGATAAAACAAACGAATATAATAAAAACATTCCATATTAAGCATGTCCGCATGCTTAGTCAACTTTTCCAATTGGTTTTATAGCGAGTAACCAAGCCAAGAACAAAAATTTGTTCTTTATCTTAGAAACATTTAATAATTAAAAGGATTGAATTAATATCATATCTTGTTCAAATTCGTAAAATACAAATATATTAAGTCGGTGCACAATTATTTAGATCGTTTTTGAGATAATATTTGTTATGAAAATCGAAATATTTTAAAATATGGTTAAGTAAGTCATTCTATAACATATTTATCGTCTACTTCAATAATTGTTTCTTATTTGCTTGATAGTTTACTAGATTGATGGGTGAAAAAATAACGCTCATCTGGGACTATCCACGCTTTGACATCGGCAGCCAACTGAGTCGAATACTCAAAGACTTTGCTTACCTGTCACTTTTTCAAGGTGCAGTTATCGATTCATGAACCCCTCTAGGAGAGAGTAAAATGGATGCGGTAACATAATCCATTCTTATTAGAGATAGATTCTACTATGTGATGTTCGACATGTTGTGGTAGAAAAATCGGTTCTTTCCATACGGTTTTTCGAACATAATAGTCGAATCGTACCAAATAGATGTTACTGTTGATATTGAATTATCTTGTGCCATTTTTTGCCTGGAATTCGCCATGTTGCTGATTATATTTTGGGCTAGTTATATTCCGCCTCCTATCATTACATCAGTGGCAGGAAACGTTAGAAACGATTTCTGAATGAACGACTCTGCTTCTGTCTTACCAAAAGCACCGCATCGTCTCCTGTGATAAATATCTTACAGCATGACTTTTGATATTTGATCCAGAGAAACGCGAAACTTTTGATGTTTTTTAATAGTAGCAAAGACTTCTAGTCGTGGATTTTTCAGCAATGGCGCTTGCTCGTTTTTCTGAAGAAGGTTGGTGAATATTCAACATCAGACAGCTGTTGTATGTTGACTTTCACAGGTTTCCTACTTTTTAAGATGGCAATTGTTTCTGTGTAATAGTTGACATTGAAATATTTGGTTAGCGTTCATGGTGTTAAACTTTTGTTCCCTTCCACATTCGTCAAAAGTGCCTGATCGTCGAAGTCCGGTAACTTTTTTCTTCCTAACTTACCCTTTTGTTGTGCCGCCAGATGTGAAAAAAGTAAACCGCTTATAATATTGACTTTCAGAGATTGTTCCTTCGCCAAAAATTTTGTTAAGATCGCGAAACGATTGTGCTGCTATCCATCATTGATAAATCATAACGACCGACTATAAATACTGCTATCGTCACGCATTTTTAGGAACTAAATTAATAAACATTTTTATGAAATAAATCCTGAGTTTTATGCAATAAAATGCCCACAACTTACACCGGCTAATTATTCACCCACACAATATACTAAAACGGATTGAAAACTTACAATTACAACACTTTTAAAAAAATTTCCTCAAGTCAACCAAAATACGCGCTGACTACAGCTTCGGCTTCTTCTTTTGATATTAATATCTATCAAATACATGTATTTTTTTTTAAATTGGAAAAGAGATAAAAGTTAAATGGTACTAGATCGGGTGTCGTAGTAATTCCAATTATGAATTTCAGTCATGCTTTCTAGGGATGTATAAGCATACTTTTTTCCTGATGAAACAGAAACAATTTTCGTTAAAAGTCCCAGCCATTTTTTCTTTATTTCATCATGTAATCGACATATAAGGATGCAGTAGTAAGCTGAGTTTTCATCGGTACCCTTTTCACAAATCAACTCATTGAGTGTCTTTTTCTTACTCTGCCGTTAGTATGCTCTTTCAAAGACAAAACTTTCATGAGCAATTTTCAATATCTTTTACAATAAATATTTCCAATTCCTTGTTCCAAATTTGGAATTCAGGTGATATAAAAAATAATTCCTGAAGTATATTTGACACTCAATAAATACATAAAAGGACTGTGTTAAGGTAAAGTAATCTCTTTAATAGTACTGTTCAATTTTTTTGATTTAATCAGAAATCAGAAATATCATTGTTTTAAAAACAAATCAATTTCAACCAGTTTTAATGTTTCATAATTCAGGGATTCCTTTTTTATTGCATTATTTATTTACCAACGCGACGTCCAGTCTTAAAGCGCAATAATAACGTACTAAATAATCGAACAGTGCGGTGGCACCCGTCGGTGGCTATCTGCCATCTTTCTTTGAAGACGTGTTCAAAAAATCGATATTGTTCAAAAAATCGATATTAAACCATCGATAGCCATGATCGCCATCCATTCTAAACCATTACGCCTTCCAGAAGAGGGGCCAAAATAACCTATTTCCCACGTAAAATTCTCCCCGTATAAATAGCCAATAGTTTTTTAAAATTTGTAACTATTTTTCTTTTGCACAGCGTGAGCAGAAAAGTCTGAGAAACTACTACGATACTATGACGATCGTTAATAGATTGTCTTCTAAGTTAAATAAAGCTCCCCAATAAATTTTGCAGTTTTTCAACAACAATTATGACGAGGCTTTGATATGTCTTATTTATTCAATAATGTCGGAGAATAACAAATAACTTTAACCAATGAAAGCGGACAGTTTGAATATTTAGGAAGATAAAAAATAAATAATAATTTTTAATAAAGATGAAAGATTAAAATGAATGGGATCTGTACCCTGGCACCTGATTTAAGTGAATGCCATAAATAACCAAAATAATGATGAAATATGGATGACTCATACACTCTACCTACAATTTTATGAGTCCTGTTTTTAAACTGGTTCTTCAACCATCTTTTCCTGATTTTCAATATTTAGAGATGGTAACCCGAATATATCATGATATCTTATCACATGAATATGGTTGGTTGGTTAGTTGGTTGGCGTCGTGGAAGTGACTACAAATTGCCATGCGCAGAAATTACACATTTGGCCATATTAATGATATCATCAGAGTAGAGTTGTCCGCTGGATGGATACTCTCCAAGATCAAACAGAGATCTCAAATTTGCAGGACGGTTAAAAATGTGTTCCGGGCTGAGTGGAACATCATAGTTGTTACAGCGACGATAGTTTTTAGTACCATCAGGATGGATTTTTTCGCCTGGAAAGTGTTCAGTTCTAAGTATTGATAAACACACGATTTGAGTTAATTTCACATATTTGATAGTCTTTTTGATGGCCTGCCTCGTAAACAAGTGTAGTTCCAGTATTAAAATTACTAAAATCGCGTGCTTCTTTTACAAACTTATCAGCGCCTCATTTCCCGGATGTTTAAAAATTCCAATGTTTTTTATTTAAGGTAAAATACTTTAATATTTAAGTGTCAATAAATCTTAAGAGGGAAATTTATCCTTCCCAAATTCATTCGTTTTCGTTACTGATGGCTAATGCTAGTATATAAGAGCAAAAATCCGGCAATTTTTCCAAGTGCCTAGGATAGTATCTAAAAAAATAGTTATTTCGATTCTAATTTCTACGCCAAAATCCCTATGTTCAATTTTTCGTTGCGATATCTTTGTATTATCATTAATTCACTATGTAAAATCAATAAAAAATTCCCATTGCATAAACACTGCCCAAAAACTCTGTTCGAAAAAACCAAGAAATAAATATATTTATTTTGATTATAAGTAAGTATATAGTACTAAATTCAAAAAATATTCCATTGCGAAGTACCTAAGTTATAAACGGCTATAAATTTTAAGTACCCATATAATTCTGAATATTTGATGAACTAAAATTTAGCGAAATATTCACTTGTTTATCTTAAACGTATCCTTTAATACAGCCACAGAAATAAATTTAAAGGGTCGCCCTAATTTTATTTTGCAAAGGCACTATAATAAATAATCGTTTAATTGAAGATTCGAATAAATTATTCATTGAAATAATAAATATAATTTAATTTTTAGCTAAAAAGGGAAATTTGAATTTATTCCTTTTTTTCTCGTACCAAAATAAGCGTATAACAAGAAATAAAGATCAGCCAACCTGGACAAAAATTGGCCGCAATAACAAACGAAATTTCGTTACAAAATTGTATTATTATTGTTGTTTTATTGTGGTGTAATCTTTTAGATGTAAGTTTTTCTGTCACTAAGTTTTCTTGCGAGAAAACGTGTTTTTGCAAATTTTTCTAAAATTAAATTTTCAAGGAAAATTTCTAATTGAAGCTTTTAAAATTGTCTTATATGCTTTTATATATATTATGCATATTTCTATAACTGCCAAACTTAAAATGTCAGACTTTTACTAAAAAAGTCTGACATTTGTCGTTCTGGAATGTTTAAGAGCTACAAATTTGTTTACAAGTATATATACTGTAGGGATCGTAGATTTCGATATAATCCTACAAAATGAAATCGTTAATTTTTAGGCAAAAGTTAATTCTTTACAAGTGAATATAGTAGAATTGACTAGGTAAAGATGTCCTTGGTTTTTTTTGTAGTAAATTTTAAAAGTTAGTTTTTCGATACCTTGCATTTACCTCGAAAGCTCAATATTTTTCGAGAAATTAGCGAAAAAGATACTTTCAGAATTTCAAAGGCTTCCCACACTTGCACCTGCCAAAAAGTTAACTTTATGCAAAATATTTTATATAGAGAACTTTAAGAGCTACAATTTTAGTCTCTTGCATTTTTCTCGAAAAAAATATCGTTTTCGTAAAAATAACAAAAAATATTTTTACCCTCTTTTCACAAGACCCTAGTGACCGGATTACTCACAACTCCAATAAAAATAAATAAACTTCATTATGAGAAATTCTTAGTTACTAAATCCTTATTTGAGTAATAAAACGATTTTATTATTATTCAGTTCACTACAGTGCGCTGTTTGCATTTGTATAAAGTAATATGCTCAAATAAATCTATACGAAATCAATACCGGTTTCAAATAAAGCGTAATGATAAAAATAATATTTTATGTTATATTTTCAAATTCTAGCATATTCAGTATAAAGCAAATACACCTCTTTGATATTCTACGTTTAATCCTGATTCATTATATGGAAAATAAAAAAAAAATATTTAAAACAATAAAATAAAAGAAATAACAATCGTGGAGCATTTTCTGGCAACTAAATAAAATTACAATAAATCAAATCGTGCCTATAAATTTTGATTAAGGCAAAAATGGAAATAAAACACCACCTAATTATATTAAAAAATAATAAAATTATTGTAAATTTAAAAAAGAACTCTAATTGATGATAATACATATGAAGGTTCGAAAATAAAAAAATTTTTTTTTTAATCAAGCTTGAAACAAAAGTTATGCTTTAAAAATGTTTCTGAATACAGTAAGTTATGGTTATTTTTAATTAAATGAATAAAACTGACAGCGTTATTAACAATGTCATTAATTATTAGAGAATAATTAAGAAAATATAAAATACTATCATTTAATAAGTATATAATCCATTTTATATATATATATATATATATATATATATATATATATATATATATATATATATATATTGTCGTGAGTTTAGAATGCTGAATGCATTACCAAAATTCTAAGTGTTTAAGTCTTAAAAATAGACAAATTTATTTAAAATTGAAGAAATCTACGTCAGTTAAAGAAACAAATACAGACCGCCAATGCTTTTATAGCTCTTAGCTTCAAGAAAAATACAGTCGATGACAGATTTCTTGATTTAAATTCTTTATATCCAAATCGATTAATTCTCAGCTCCGTGAGCTATTTTGAGCTATATCTCAATTAATAATCGAATGGCCAGCATTTAACTGCTAGCAATACGTCGAAGAAAGATATCAGGGACATTATTTTACGCGGTATGTCTACAAAACGTATTTTGGTTTCTAAACGACCGCTTCATTAATAACAACATACCGAACTTTTTTTGACAATTAAACCTATCTTCGACGTGTGGCTATGACTGTCGATGTGGGTTCCGGTGCCAAGTTTTTTTTGGCTATCACGATAGACGATGTTTTTTTAACTATTTCCATTTACTTTTTCTGCTTCTTTAAATTCTTTTTTGTGCTACTATGCCATATTATATTTTCAAAAAAACTAGGTAGGTAATATATTGTCATGTTCAACCGTACTTTACGTGCATAAGTTTGATTGTTGTGTACGTTTGTGCTTCCATTGCTCTCATTCAATAATTGATATATTTAATCAGAGCACGTTTCAGTAGCAATGTTTTGTTTAGACATTTTTTATCTTTTGTTACTACCCATGGCGGTGCTCGTTTGTAGAAGGAAATCGATTACAAAAACCCTGATAACGTTTCAAGCGTGTTTTTTTTAATATTTAGACTGTCGGAAATCTGTTACTATAAGAGTTATAGAAGAAACTGTATCTTAATAAGTTAGTCAGTTAAAATTATGCCTTCAAACAGTCAAAGCGTATTTCTATCGAACACATGATGGTGAGCCACATTGAATAGCTTTTCAACTGGTAACATCTACTTTCATTAATCGATATAAAAGGAAAATATCAGAGTATAGTGAGGGTAATAACGAAACCGAATAATTTAGTAGACTTCAATTGAACAGTGGACGTAAGACGAAATGTTTTACGAGTTGTGAATGAATTATCGATGGCTACTAGGCTTAATACTGATATTACAACCAATTTATTTGGGCAACATTGGCTTGAGACTTAATTGGATTGAATAGCATGCCCATCGTTTAAGCCCACTTAGCAATCAGATTGAGATCCAAATTTAGGTAGTTAATTGTCGTATTAGCGGAATTATCATCTTTAAATTTGTAGAGCAGTGCCGTGTCAATGAAATGTCAAAAAGAGGTGATGAAAGCCTTGTTGTACGCCTGCTTATTTTTTTTTGTATGTTCAAAAATTTCAGATTAAAACGATAAATGAAGAGGGGATGAAATCCTTTATATATAGGGGAGAGGGGGAATTTTGTGTTTAATTGAGCGATATAACTATTTTTCTAATGAAAAGAGGACGTAGCAATTGCAACCAATTTTTTAAATATATTTGTAATGATGGAAGCGCAATATTAGAGTTTGAGACTGTAAATATTTAGTATCACTGCCCGTAAAGTTTGAACTTTATTGAAAAAATTATTTACTCTAACTTTATTTACTCTAACTCTGGTTTCACATGTAAATATTGAAATTTGATTATAACGATGAAATTATTCTTTTGAGGATAACTAATTTGAGAGTCGGATTAAGTACAGTTGGTAGTGTGGTTAAGAAAAAATTTAGAAAGTTTATATTAAACTGGCAAGCGTACCTTCCCTCGATTTACTGCACCTAGAATGTTTAAAAATGTGATATTTTGAGTGCAAATCTCATGAAGATGTCTGTTGCCCCAAAACGTGTAGTATTAAATTACTTATAACTTAATTTAATGATCGAAAGCCGCCTCAGACTACTAAACCTAACATGGGTACTTATAAGACACTTAAATTACCGACTCAGAAAAGAAACCTGAAAACTACTCTTCTATAATTTACATTATAAAATAGACTTATTTTGAAAAAAATATAAAAAAAGCATAAAAAAACTAATACGATACTTACTTTACGACTGGGCCTTGTTAAAATATATTCCAGTGAAATACATATACACAATAAGGACTACAATAATACAATAAGGACTCGAGAGAGAGTCGTTTTGTTTGCTTTCACGGTACCATGCGGTCGTGTGGTTAGTAGCTTTGTTTGTTTGCGCTGTATTTCTGCACAAAGTTTTAATAAACGTCCCTTGTAATGAAATTATCGGGTATTTTGAGCAGTTGCTATGGTTGTAAGTAAAATCAGAAGCTGGATTTCTTAACCTTCCCGTAACAACTATTAGGTTAGCTCACTTCGCCTTTGTTCCGAACCGGATTCTTAACAGTCCGAGGTTACGGTGGTGTTTTAGTGGAAACTCTCCGCTACAATTAACGTAACATAATGCCGCTAGATGCTTACGTAAACGTTGCTATAAGGATTACTGCCTACCATTCCTCAATTTAATGCTACAATTTCTTCTTTTGAGTGTGAGTAATATAATTTAATAGTGCTGTTGTTAATGAATTTATTATCACTGGATATTTCAATTTGTAGAGAGTCTTTATATCGTGTTAACTATTTCGAAAACAGCATCATTGTGATTTATGGAGTTTAAAAATCATTTTGCGAGTAAGACGTATCTTGATTTTTAACGATGCATATCCTGGTGTGGACATCGGACTGAGAACTTATCATAGACTGAGATTTTCTTAAGTTTTGAGATTTTAAATTATTTATTACAACTTAGCGTGCTCATATAATATCGATACTTGACTGGGACTCTAAATACAAAAATTTTAATATGAACATTTTTCTTTAATCATTTTATTTCATTAATTCTGTGATAAATAAAATAACTAACTTTATGCCACTTCTTGGCATACGTGTATTTCCTTTAATCATGGCTAAAGACAAGAGTTTTCTAAGGGGGCTGAGCACAACCTCACTGATCAAATGCCGCTAGATGCTTTGGTTATCGAAAGTTGAAGCGTTAAGGATAACGGCCTTCATGTGGTCTCCATTACCCCCATGTTGTCGGCGTTTCTAGACTATAACTATTCTTTCCTTTCGACTACTCCAGAAATTCAGTCACGCTACTCACCACACATTTTGCCGTATTGGTGAACATTTTCGTGCAAAATACAAATGGAAATTATGCACTTTATTGAAAAAGTTAATTTTGGTGCCCGTTACCCATCAGGACCAGCCATAACCGCCGCACGGAGTGATCAAAAGGAAAAAAATATATTACTCTATTTCCAATTGCTGAGATAGTTGAAAAATGTCATATGTAATCATATACTTTTAATAATATTTTTTGAAAATAAAAAATATACAGGGGAGCATAAGAAAGTATCCTTGCGTGTACTTTACCATCGTTTATGTTTTGATATACCGGTATGTTTATACTGAAATGAACAAAAATCAGAGCCTTTAAACCTTTAGAAAAAACTGAAGCTTTAATAACGTTAATTTTCTGGGCGCGCAAGGTGTTACTTTAGACTTTGTCGGTGGAAGCTTGAATTGACATTTTCGCTTGCTAGTGATGTAAAATATAATAAACGGTACGGGAAAATTATACTTTCCTATATTTTACTTACTTCATTATCTTAGAATGTGTATTACATTCGAAATGTGTATTACATTCCGAAACGTAAGTCAATTTGTTGTTCGAATACATATAAAACAAATTTCACGTAGCGCATTTAGAGAAATAATTCCACCAATGTCAAACAAGTAGTACCATTTGTGATAATTTAATACAATAATACACATTTTTGGATGAAAAATGTCACTACGTTTATCGGAAAAAATAGATTAAATAATTTAAAAAAAAATTGAACTTTTTAGTCTTTATTGTTGTATAACTATACAAAAAGAAGAAAAATTGAAAATTTTCAACGGAGTTCAATTTTAATTAACATTATTATCTGCGGTTAAAGTTCTATAAAATTAAACTGTTACATCTAGTAATAACATGGTTGTACAAACATTTAAAGTCACTTTCAAAGTATTTATTTTATAAAAGAGAAGACAAATAGAAACAGAGTAGAAATTTACGACGGATGCAATCGTAGTGAACAACAGTAACGGCCTCGTAGCGAATAATATTAATGTGTCTTAAAATTTACTGAAGAATGGACATACATATTTTGGAATGGATATTGTAATTACATCTACATTGAGTGCAGAAAACATAAAATATGATATTTACCTGAAATAAAGTATTCCGAGCTCCATCATCTGACAAGAAGCAAGTATATATTATTGACTACTTTTTAAATTTGGCCTACCCATCTTAATCCACTCGAACTGATAAGATACCGAAGACCTCAATAATTTTATATTTTAAAGGGCCATAAATCAAATGAATCAATTGCCAGAACGAATTTAATTCTCATCAATACCACTAACACAATTCGAGTTATTATAGGCAATGAACCCATCATAAACAATGCAGAAATAGAAGCAGTAACTGCTTTAATGTTTCGATGCCAACTATAAATAGCCCTGTCGAACACTACGCATATACTCGTTCATATCCACAATCAAACGTGTTACCAAAACTGTATTACGAATGCTCCATTCGTCATATCATTCGACAGTGTTTACCATATTATAATGAATTCCACATTTCGAGTATGTAAACTTGTTGCTTTTAAATCAAAATTGAAATCATAACATGGAAACTATTCCATGCAATTAACCACTAGGTTAATTGCATCATTATCGTTTTGATGCCGATAATCACCTTTATGACTTGCTTTAATCACTCTAAAAAAATATTCGATCAATACAATAAATATTTTAATAATTATTTTTAAACTTTATTAATATTTTCATTAGTAATTTTAAACGTATTTAATGACAATGACACATAAAAAGGCAATACGTATGCTCCGTAAAAACTATTAAAGATACGTTAACCACATTGTATAGAACCTAAGAAATTCTATGTAAAATGGGAGATACAACGATTTTAAATCGTGTAAAATATTTTATAAAATAATAATATTTTTTTAAAATCTGGCCTTTCAATACCTGACTTTTGTCAAGTCGAGTTCGTATAATTTGTTGGAAAAGTATTCATTTTATTAAATAATAATGTTTTCCAGGTTTCAAAAGTACAATTGTTTTATTAGTATCTTTGTGTTATTTTAATCTATTGTCTATATTATTATTTTTACGTAGATACTGGCCAAAGTCTTATAATCGAACTCTCCGAAAAATAATGTCACTGACCTCAAAGAAAATATCATTTTCCTTCAGATTTCATTTTTGGACCATATTTAAATACGTAATAAGATGACTATTACAGACTTCGATTTTAAAGCAGTTATAATAATTTTTGTATTTCGTATGTTCCAATACGATAAAGCAGATTTAATTAAAATACTTTGTATCAGTAGATATTCCAAATTATACGTATACGTATACGTATATTTACGGTTGTAACGAACAGTACCTACATTACGATTTAAACCGAATAGTCGTCGTGCTCCTCCGCCAAATAGGAGCGATACTCCTCGGCCAAATAGGAGCAATACTCCTCGGCCAAATAGGAGCAATACTCCTCGGCCAAACAGGAGCAATACTCATTTGGCCTAGGAGCAATACTCCTCGGCCAAATAGGAGCAATCTAATCCTAGATATTTCAGTTGTAAATTGACTAAGTATAGAAATTAATCTCGTAATCACTGATTTAATCTTTTAATTTCTCTAGATTATTGATTATCCTTTTAAAATTGCAGATGAAAAAGAGCTTAGTTGGAATTTCAATAGACATTGGAATTTCACACGTAACATTTTTATCTAGAATTCGCAAAATAGTGTTCGTAAAAAAATGTTTGGCGTAGATACGGTTTTTCTCGAAAGAAAGTAAAGTAGATTACTTTAAAGATAGTAGATTATTTTACTTTCGTTAAAAAAAACCGCAATGAAAATTTTTTTTTCCGAAATCTGTTTTGCGAATTCTAGATAAAAATGTGAAGTGTTCATTCTGCAATTTTAAAAGGATAATAAATATTTCCAAATAATGCAAGGGCGAAATAATATCTTCTAACATTCATTCCGTACGTGCGAATTAACGTCGAATGCAATAAATACTCATTAATTAATTAATGATTTAATTATCGAACATTGAACGCTTTGTTTTTTCTATGCAACGGTAAGGTCGTCGCCTCACTTTTGCTTTATGTAACGTTTTTAGGTCATTTTATGCATTCTTATTAATTCATAGTTTGAGCTATTATTTAATTCATACGGTGTTCGATTAATATTCAATGGATACGCAAAACAAATCAATAGCACAGCTCCAATGCAGATTACAATAAATCGACTGTGACTTGTCTTTGGTATCGTATTAAAGTACAAACAAATGTAGTGAGTGATTTTTGATTCTCCATGATTATGTCTGTGTAAAGCAAGTCAACGAATAATATCATTTTAGATTGAAGTGTTAGGCGATAAGTGCCGTAAGATAATTTTAATTCTGAGTTTATAAAGAAATAATTATTTGCTTAGCCGTTTCGTTTGACCGTTAAATTGGTATTAACATTTTTTTGTAATCGATTATTGAAACATCTAACAATTTTATTATTTGGAAGTATAATGTAATTATATTCGTTTTGGCGAATACAAGTGAAGCTTTCCTTTCTACGTAACATAGAGTAAAAAGCGCTTTGATCGTATTTACTGCTATGAGATGGAAGTTTTTAGGCAGGTATCTTAATTAGATTACGAACCATGATAAGGTTTGAGAGCAAATTACTATTATTATATATACATACACACACACACACACATATATATATATATATATATATATATATATATATATATATATATATATATATATATACATAAATACGAAGGGCGCATTTCTTTCCTATTAGTACGTGTCGGATACATAAAATATTCCCACTTACATAAAACACAACCTGTTTAACAACAGGTTAAACAAGTCGTGTTTTATATAACGCAATACCCTCACTTTTCATTAGCCTTTTCCCAATCTTTCATAACTTTTACTCAACGCGTAAAGTTTGGAACGTAATCGGTTTTGCTAAAGCTTCTCAAGGTCCGATGTAATCAATTTTACGCAATTGCTGCGCCGCTCTGTTGCGTAATTCGCCGCTGCTGTAAATCTCTTTTTTACTGAAAATCTTTCACTCTTGGCTTATATATTAACGAATTGTTCAATATTTAAAGCAACGAACAATTGGTATTTCGCTAGGATTCCTTAAATATAGTTGGATGTTATAACTGATCGTACATTTTATTACAGTTTGTTTGATGTAATGATTTGTATGTACTTTCGCTCATGTATAAGCTGTTATGGGTTAATTATAACCAATAAATTATTATTCTTCAATCTCATCTTGGTCTCGAGACACACTATGCCACGCGGCACCATCAAAACGACTCGATACAATGCGGCGCTATACGATTATTATTTTGTCGAAAAAAAAATCGATTATATGGGTAATTATCGTTTTCAAGTTTCTCATTGTAATTTTTATAATAATGAAGTTTTTAAAAGTAGTTATGACACAAAAAGTATCGAAAATAAAAAAAAACAATTATTAAAAAATATATAGCCCAACATAGCCGCAAATAAAAAATGCTATAAACTATTTTCTTCTTATTATCTATCTTTATAGAGAGACATCCAAAAGATAATTCTTGCTGTGCCAATTAACCACCGGTCTGCCAATTGTTATTATTTATGTCAAAACTAATTCTAACTCTACACTCTTTCTTCCTAGCGTCAAAACCTGCTCTTGTGAAAATTAAAATGAATAAGGCTGGCAGAGACAATATTGATACGTCACCAAAAGAAATGAAGTATTTATAAGTAAAAAATATATAGCAAAACAACCAGGTAAGAGTAAATTGACCAGAAAAGAACATTCTGCTAAGAAGAACATCAAACAATTACTAAAAACTTATATTAATATTTTATTATTAAATAACAGAGTTAAGAGGTAAAAGAAAAAAATATCCATTGAGAGTTCGATTTCATTAAACGAATAAGTGAAGTGGAAAATGTATCGGTTGAAAGGGTGACTTAAAGTATGGTATCGTTACCACCGAGCTCGGGTGAAAATGATTTTTGAATTTTCCGACTTCACACATGGATATTTTTTGCCTTCCTCCCGTTCCATAGTTTCATTTTTTGTAAGCCATCTAAACAGCAACCATATTGAGCTCTTATTAAAACACGGAAGCTACCGCGATGCGCAACTGTACATACATGACAATGTTGCCAACATTACTGCTTGCTTTAAGAAATAATATAAAGCCGATAGTTAAAATAATGGGTGAAAACTAAGTGACGCAAAATTTCTTGGAAGATACTTAGAGTTATGTGGCGAACATTAAGATAGGAAGTTCAGCAAAACAAAACGGTCGTGTTTATTAATTTTGGCAAATGAATAAACACGACCGTTTTGATATTTCGTAATATGTAATATCAGAATAAATAAAATAATAAAAAAGTTTAAACGATATATTTCGTCAAAACGCGACGAGGAATGCGACCTACTGCCGTAACACTGCATAATCCATCCTAAAAATATATCGCTCAATTCACGTCATTACCTATTCATAAGACATCTTACACTTTGTAAACACTGTTGGAAATCTCTGAATATGATACAGGCTTTGCGAATTTCCACATAATTAAGCCGTCTTTATAAATTACAAGTTTTTTCCATTAAATATTCAGAAAATAAAAGAAACGCTCTCATTTCTTTACGAAAGTAACGAGAAGTGTGGATAGCGATATTTCTTTTATCCACTGAAATAGGAAAATGTTAAAAATTAGTCTTCAACTTTACATTTCAAAACATTTTAAAACTTGGAATACACATACTTATTATATGAGTAATGCGATTCATTATTTCAGAGAAAATAGAAATAAAGGTAGGCTTATTTCTTTCAAAGTTGTAACTAACTCTTTTATAAAATTTCATTTTCTATTATATTTTTTTACATAATCTATTATCTTCAATTCGTTGTGTTCACAACGGTTAAGTTAAATATATATTGGATCAAAAATATCTTACTGTGTAATTTCCTGTATACGAAATATAAAATATATTGTGTAAAAGCTCCGTGCTCAATTTTTAAATAGATTATCTGATCACGTGGAATATTATATATGTATAAATATTACATATGAATATTATATATATATATATATATATATATATATATATATATATATATATATATATATATATATATATGTATATGTCTTTCGCGCATTTACACACTGACTACAATGACAAACTATTTTGCAAAAATTGGTAGATATGACAATTTAAATTTTGTTTTATTTAAAATCCTACGTTACAATCGTTATTGAAATTTATTGATATTGAGTCGTTACCTTTCCGTATTACGAACACGATAAAATTCAAGCAACGAGTATGTCCTTTGACATACTGGTTCATCGAATACACTCTTTTCAAAGAATTATGAAATGATTAGATCTTGGTTAAAATATATACATTTACATACACGTGACATAAAACTATTCAGTAATGCCTAATAAAAGAGTAAATATTTTTATTGTATAGTTATTCTTAACTATATAAACAAGTCTTCAAAGTCATAATTTGAAAATTAGATTAAGTTGTATAATATATAACTGGATATAAATAAATAATAGAATAAAAGCTGTCAGGGAATTCGTAATACGAGGTTTTAGTACACATTTAGACACATAAACATTTAAAGGTATGTAGTATTTTCATAAAACTTTTTACAAATATCGGTTTTATTCCATGTAAATATATTATTTAGTATATTTTTCACAGGCGTAAAATGATGGTAAAATTTCAAAAATGATAAAATCTAAGATACTCGCTAAAGTTTTCCAGTAATTTTCTAATCAGCTTTTATAAACCCTGTTTCGTTCATGATTTTTGATTCAGCAGAGTCGGGAATAAGGATGGGGATACTCTATTTTAGCATATGTTTTCAGAATATCTTTTTAAACATTCATTTTAAAGTTATAAATAAAATAGTTTTGTATTCCTTAAAATAAGCCCATAAAAAAATTAGATGGTGTAAAAAATGTGGGTTAATAGGTTATTTTACTATGCCAAATTTCAAGTTCCTACTTCGCATGTTTCTGAGAAAATCGGCTGTGACAGACGGACTGACACGCAGATATGTGATGAATCTTATAGTAGTTTTCTTTTCCAGCTTAAGGTACGGTGGAACCCCAATGTGCTTCTTAAAAAGGTTAAATTTAAGTGAATCCTTTTATGCGCCCACAGTTATAATGACTAATAGTCAATATGAAGTTCACTAACCTTAGCCTAAATATAAATGTAACTGTATGCGTCTAGACTTATGATTCATTAAAACAAAATGTAAACATATGCACTAGTACCCACTACAAATTCATCTATTCGAGACGAAATTTGAATGCGACGTATGAGGTGGAAAACGGCACAAATAAATTTTCTAAACTATAAATAAAGATTCAAGGATAAATCTTTTTGCAAATCGAACAAAAATAAAACCGAGATATCGTATCTGGGTCACGAAATCTGAAGATCAACTATAACTTTATACCGCAGATCCAGCAACAACTTTGCATAACTCCAATGGATGTTAGTCAACAAATTATAAAGATGGAGATTGGCGAGTTTCCAGGGCAAATTAATGTTGTTACACTAGTTGCCGCGATTACAGTGGGCAATGTCGATAAATATTTAAAACAGTCTAAATTTGATGATTAGCAATTAATATAGCTTTGTTAAAGTTAACTATTTAAATAAAGATACATTTAAAGATAAACAGAAAATTAAATCTACTAACGAGATGCACAGTCAACAATAACATTTATGAAGTGAAGCAACATATATCCACATACACTAGTAGAACTAAAAGCCTGAAATAAACAACACCAGTAATATATCAGCACATATTTACGTTATCAAGCAGAAAGATTACTTGGCGAAAAAAATTCGTTTTTTTTATAAATGATACAGAAAGAAATAAATCAAATCTTGGCGATGAATAAAAATCCTTATATAGGAAATAATTCTTATGTTTTAAATCGTAGTAGTAGCAAAAATTTTATCTTTTTTAGGATTCGGTGTCCAAAAGAAGGGTTCCCACCCTTATATTTTCACCACGTCTGTGTATCACAGCGGTTTTATTTTCAGATTATTAGTGCCGTAAAGATAAAATTTGGCATGGTTATAAATATGTATAATGCCTATGAAGTTACGAAATAAAAGGTTTTAAAAAAATGTTTACGGTACTTCCCCTAGATGTAAAGTTGGGGAGGCTTTCTTCGCATATCCCATTGTATAGGGTATCGTTGAAAGGTCTTTCAAAAATATTGGGGGTATGTCATAAACAGTTTTTCGATACAGGGATTGTTTACAAAAATGAAACTAAACTTTGTGTTGCAGTTAGGTTCTCCACACCTACCAGCTAAAGTGCTATTTTTAAATATTTAAAAATTATTCACAATAGTAGTATATATAATGAAATTAAAAGGAAAATTGTCACAGCTAAATATACTCTCTACTAGTTTACGAGTAATAATTGACAAACTTTGCCGTGTAGATAGGATTTGTAAAACGTTCAAACAAATTCCATACAAGTGATTTAAATCAACTGCAAAAATAACTGTATTTTAAAATGTATATTTATTATGTCAATAAAATACAAATTATTGATATATTTACAGAAAAAATATTATTTAAATATGCGTCATATTTTTACGCCAGTGGACGTCATATTAGACAACATATTTACTTTATGAAAATTAATATTTGTTAATAGTTACGCAGGAAATACTATACACCCAAACGTTTACAATTACCTACAAGGGAACGAAATTCTCGCAGTGCGAGTTCTACTCGTACTTGACCAGTTGTTATTTTTGGAAAGGTTACTTATTCGAGCTGGTATTAAAAAAAATTTTAAGACTCAGCTGAGAGCAATATCTAATTTGAAAATGATGACTGGCAGAAATTTAGCATTATCGTCCATGTATATATATATATGAATTACTTATCATCAGAATATACTGCAAATTACTCGAGTTTAATAAAAAAATATACGGAATACAAATGTTTATGTGAATCTGATACAGATTATATTGCAAAAAATACATTCACTGAGCTATGTTTATAAAAACATAACTTAGTGAATGTGCTGTCCAGGAAACTTACGAAATTTGTTTGAAAATTAATAAAGTACGAAATATAGGATTTCTGGAAAATGAAATAAATCTAAATGTTGTCAAATAAATAATAACGCTGTAATGTAGTATTATATAATCAGTCATAAAGTGAATAGTTACTAATCCAGGAACCAAACAACATGTAAAACTGCGCATAGAAACTAATGACCTGCTGATGTTCGACAATTTGATTCAATTATAAACGTTGCTTCTCCTTCTAAGATATAATTCCATTACGAATGTATCACACGTACAAGAAAGAATGTTCATAATGAAATTTAACGGACGATTTCTTTAATATTAATACATGAAACTAATATAAAAACAATTGAAAATCTAATATCAATACATTATTACAATCAGTTCAACCGAGCTTTACTGCTAAACAAATTGCATATTATAGAGAGGGAGTTAATCTTGACAAATACGATGTTTTAATGTGTAATATTGTTAGAGACATTGAGATTTTAAGATGGCAGTGATCGAGGTTTTGAATCACAACTGTAAAGGTGAAAGTTTAAAAAATAAAGAAAACCTTTCATAACACAACACCTCACAATAAACAACGTTACGTCTGAATTGACTTAGTTACCGAATCCTATTTGGAGTGTTACGATAAGCATGTTTAAGCAAATAAATGATATGGTAATTTATTTTAAATACGATGTGATTATTTTAAGGATATTCCAAGAAATATCCTGATACCTGCAAAAACTGAGTGAAATATACCTTTAACTTACAATACTACTTCAATTGGGTATTTCACTAAATTTTATTTATTTCATTAATCATAATTTCAAGGTACAAGCTGATGAAGAGTGAAATTTTTTTTAATAATCTTAAAAATTGACCGTGTTATAAAAGTTTAAATTTAACCTTTAAAGAAGGACGGCAATACTGTGTTGTGAGGTCATTTTTAATATTGCACATTATATTCTACGAGAGAAAAATAGACAGGGGTATACCCAACTCTATCCGTATCTTCAAATTTAGGAACCTGGTTTTTAATTAACTTATATTTTACAATATTGTACGAAAAATATCAAAATTTAGAATGAGTCAACTGCCGTATTGAGGTATTGATGAGCTCATTATATATCATATAAATAAAATGTGATTATTTAAAATAAATTATTGGGATATTCCAGGAAAAACCTATACTTTTAAAATTGAGCGAAATCATATTTATATATAAGAATATGAGAAAATGTAATAATAGAATCCAATTTACATTACTGGGAAACTGGGAAAAAAGCTCAATAACTGGGAAAAAGTATCATCTGTTTGTTTTTATTTTATCGAGAAACAACCTCAAAACAAAGAGCTATCTTTTCTACGACTCATTTGATTAATTCTCTGCTTATTACCTATTTCTTATTATCCCATATTATAAAATTTGAACAAATTATATACTCCAACAATAATTATTCTCTAATTTATAATGAATGTTATGAGAATTTAAAATGTATGTTCGGATTCTAAGTTAGGTTTTAAAAAGTTTTATTATTAGGTTGATTTAAAAGAATTTTTTTTTTCAAAAGTGAATTAACAAAGGCACTTGAAAAAGAAGATGAACCATTTCGTTTAAATAAGCCAACATTTTAAAATTTTCCCTTTATCCATAAGTATGTACACCACGTGTTAAACATTAATACGGACCATCGTTAAAACTGTACATTCAAATAGATACGTTAAAAAAGATCGCAGACCAATACCAGTACGCGTGTTTGAAAACAAATATACATTTGTATGTTTGCATGATGTGATGAAAGTATTTACCTAAAGACATCCCAGGCGTGACACTTCCGTCATAAAACTTATCTTTTTCTGAGATGTATAGCGATACTAATTAATATTCTTGGCTTGGTACGCTTTTATTTTTCCTTGTCATTATTTTCGTAGTTGAAAATGCTTTTAAATTTATTACCGAATATTTTATTTAAATTGCCGAGCCACAATAATCACTCCATCGATTTTTTAAATTAAAAGCTCTTTATGATACTGTTAACTTTTAAAATGGTCTCGGTATAAAAATGAATATCAACGTTAAGTTATTATCAATTTTATTTCCGACTTGCTTTAAAATGAGGTTAAAAAATTTACATGAAAGTACCTTTTCGTTAATAATATTAAGTTTTTCATAATCAGATATTTCAGGGATCATTCCAAATTCTATCAAGAACTTTAACTTGTGAAGATTTCCTGTTTTATCAGCGTTCTCAATTATGTTCGTGTTTTATTAATAACTACCTCAAATATCACAGAAAATGATGCTTATGTTGACACACACGGAAGACTTATGTTGTCCTGAAGAATAAATGGTTACAATTTCATAATCGTATAATTTCGAGTACGAAATGTACTGGTCTCCTTTAAGTCTACTACGGTTTTCGAAAGCACTTAGTCAAAAAATGTAGACTTTTTAACATGAATGGAAATGCAAAATTTGTTTTAAGGTGTGAGGTATACAGGTTTGAATCGCACTACGCTAAATGTTACTCTAATTTACTATATGTGGCATATTCGCACAATTCATCTATTGTATTTGAATTGCGTAATGTCATTTCACAGCTTTTCATTTTCTTATTGTTCTATTTAGGCCGTTATAAATTTGTTTTGATTAACATACCCGCATAGTTATATTTTAATTAACATTGTTACAATTGCACTTGAACGTATCTTCGGAAATTATTAAGATTTTCATTTAGAATTGGTATTTCGATTGAATATAAATTAAATATTTAAAAGAAATACAAATTACTATAACTATAAATAATTAATTAATTCCTTTACAGGGGTCATAAACATCTAGTATAATTATTTACCAAAGACTAATGATGAAGGGAAATTAATAATAAATAATAAGTTAATTCCTTTACAGGGGACATAAACATCTAGTATAATTATTTACCAAAGACTAATGTTAAAGGGAAATTAATAATAAACAATAAGTTAATTCCTTTACAGGGGACATAAACATCTAGTATAATTATTTACCAAAGACTAATGATGAAGGGAAATTAATAATAAATAATGGCATAAAAGAGGGAAAAAGGGAGGTACCCTTGTATTAAAATATATTAAAAATGAATATAGGAAAGGATTGACGATTATCGTAAATATTTCCAGGTTTTTTTTTTGGCAATACACTTTGGGAAATGAAGCGGGATATTACAGATAATTTAAATTATGGTTTCAATATTTTGTTATTATTCATATTCAATAGACTGTGTTAACTTTCGTTTGGAACCACTTTTCCTATTATATAGGAACATGCGTAAAAAATATTTTCCTCTCTTTCTTAATTTATGGAAAGGTAAATACTTTTTTTTTATTCTACTCCTAGGGGCTCAGGCTCAAAATGCGGTACCGGCCATTTCGCTTTTTCCCATAAAATAATGCATAACTCCGAAGGTTATTATTTGTTTGTAATTATTTTTTACGTGCACAGAAAAGACTTAGTTACTGAACAGCCGAATCATTCGTACTATACCTGCCTATTTACGAATTTAACAATATTGTAATTTAAAAAAATCCCCCTTTTGTAAAAAAAAATGCTTTTAAAGGCATAGCCATTATAAAATGAAATTTTCGTTATTATCATAAAAAATTAACCGAAGTAAAACACTAAAATATACACCAAATTCTATGCTAAAAAGTAATACTATTACTTTCATAGCATTCCTAAGATCTCTATGCAATTAGGGATGGACAAAAAATTATGCCATGACATTATGTGTCAAAGTAATACTAAAGTGTCGCCTATATTATATCGTTTCATTAAATGAAGTCCTTTCATCCTTGTTTATTCTGTTTTGTTTAGGTAGGCCATGTACTGTACATCATATCACATATTGTGTATGAAAGTACTTCATTTAAGATGTAGGTCTTTTTAGGAAACCATTAAAAATTAACTCGTGATAAGAAACCCCGCGTATCACTATCAGGTCGCTTTCTTGATGATGTTCCGACCTCGTAACCCAGATTGTTATCGGTATCAACAACATGAACAATTGCGGGCTATGAATTGTAAGATAATCGAGTTCATTGGACACAAACCACGCATTACTACCGATAATTATTAATTACAATCAATATTTAACAACAATGATCAACAGTAGGGAGCTACAGATATTAGCGTTGTGTGCTGGACGAACTTGTCACGGACTAAAATTTTCCAATCTAGATTAAATGAAAATAATTGATAAGAAAATATAAGTTGTTTTTTTATATAACGCAACAGGAGAAATAGTTAAGACTTTAAAATAATTTTTTTTATGCTTGTCAACTATGCACCACTGCCGTCTTCTTTGCAATTTTTTTACATATTTCATAGAATTTAGTAATTTGTGAAATGAATTCTAGAAGACAATGCAGCCAAAATCATAGAATAAAATATAAAAATTTTAAGTATGAGTAGAACTCCAAAGTGCGAGTTCTACTCCAAACATATTTAAGCAGTTTTAAACATTTAAGGGTACATAGCATTTCTATTAAACTATTAAGAAATATTAATTTTTCACCAAGTTAGTATATTACTCACTATACCTTTCACAGACTTAAAACTTGGTGCATATTTAAACAATTAAAAATCTAGGGTGATCGCTGTAGTTTTTCAATAATTTTCTAGTTAGATTGTCTTAATCCTGTTTTTTCATGATTGTTGGTTCAGTAGTTTTGGAAATAACGGGAGGGGGAGATGTTCTATTTCACATATTTTTTTAAATATGCAATTAAAATTATAAAAAAATTGTGTTTGTCAGCTCGGACGTGCGACTGGAGTTTACTCCTTAAGTACGGCTGTCTTGGAATGTATAAAATAGGTAACACTGTATATAAATATAAAAAAATAAATTATGTTTATGCGAACAAATTAATTCTGTATTGTATTTTCATTACAAATGTGTAAATTTGTCTGTACTCATCCTTTCATTAATAATATCACTAGCATTATTAACGATTGATGTGTAATACGTACCATGCAGGCGAATTAGTATTAATCAAAACATAAATCTCCAATCGGCTAATCTTTAATTATCCAAACTCGATTAGATAACACTAGTTTAATATGCGTCTTTTAAACCATCGAATACATAATAATCTCGATTTAATTTGGTTTTATATTTTGTCTACCAATACGAGCCTATGTGCGTCAAACTTTGTCATTGCGATTAGGCCATAAGAAAATTCTAAATAAACATATTGATATCTCACGATAAAGGTGCGCAGAAATGTTGCGCGGAGAGGTCACCTAACGTTGACACTTCTTAACGCTCTGAACTTCGTACACCCTGAACTTCCGATTTAAAACTTTATACCGGGGGCTATATATAAAAATCAATTCTTAAGGAGTAAATTCCAACAAAATATTTTTGTATTGCTCCTAACAAGCCCTTATCTTAACCAACTCCCACGTGGTAAACAAAATTTATTGAATATTTTGTTTACTCTCTCTCTCTTATATTTAAATCAATATTTTGGAAAAGTTAGGCAAGAACAAAATATGTAGGTGAATAAGACGTATTATTGTGTCAAGTTCTACGTCGCATAGTTCCTAAGAAAATTAGCTATGATATGTTAACGTGTAAACGTTACTGACTTTATTACTTTGAGATACAATAGAAACTCGAAAAAAAGAAATAAACGTGATTTAAATATACGTACGTAGTGTATATATAAATGAAAAATGACATGAGCAGTATACGAGTATGCTCAATTCAAGTAAAAATTCTTAAGAAGTAAGTAAATGTCACGCAACCTAAGCCTATTCGAGCCTATCGTCGTTACGTAACCTAGGTGATTAGACAGTGACCGGATTACCCACCCCTAATGGTCATGCCGTTTATATTAAATTAAGATGATCGTTTATATTAAATTAAGATATTTTAAAAAATGTTGATGTTGTGTCACGTCCAGAAGTAATTTGATATCTGTTTCTGCCCAAATAAAGAGGCTAGTTGTAATGAAAATAGTAGCATCATCTGCGGTCATGTCAATGTAATTTTTTTTCGGGAAACATACTTCATAAGAACTAATATGATTACACACTCTTTCTGGAAGTGAAAAGTTCCACATATTAAATAAAAAGTAATTATTTAATAAGTACTGCCTGTTTCTTATGTTTACAGAATGGCGTCGATACTAAGAAATAGAAACAATACGTCATGTCCTCACCGTTAGAGAGACGAATGACTCAGAGAACATAGTATATCTAAACTATCTCAAATTTGGAAGAGATAGAAGTACGTATCGTCAGTTTTATAACATTCTAAAATATACATAAAACCTACATTATATTAGGAAATGGATGTAATATTATCATATTATTACATCCATTTCCCAATATAATGTAGGTTTTTCTTTTCTCAGAACTTTTATTTTCTCAGAACTTCTTTTGATAACCTAAAAGTTATCATAAGAAGTTCTGAGAAAATAAAAAAGTCCAAAACAAATTAATTAGCAGTTTCGCTTATTTAAGATCGCAGCAGAGTTAGACTCGAGTCACTGTTATTTCCTCGCTATTATCTTATCATCACTTTTATATAGGCAGCTATATACTTTTCAAATTGTAGATTTATTATGTGTCTTTAATTTTATAAATATACATTCAGCATCCACTTCAATACATTCTGAAATAACTTTATTGTTTTAATTACGTTAAGTTTGGTATTCAGATTACTATTTTTGCATTGAGACGACATTTTTATATATGATTTTAAAATATTGAATTTATCAATCTTCTTCACTCTAATGAGAAATTGAATGGTTCGTACGAATATCTGTTTATAATACATACAAATATGTATTAATTTCTAATATAGACAAAATGGAAGCAAGATCACTGATGAAATTAGATTTACACAGAAATATCCATTGAGAAAAGCGCAAATCTATATAATATAACGAGAGTTGGTAAAAAATGAATTATAAAAAAGGCTAAAATATGTACAGAAAAGGCTAAACTATGAAAAGACCGACGTTGTATAAAAAATGAGTTCTTTAAAATTATGAGTGTGACATAAATAAGTGCATTATGTTCGAGTCGCGATATATAAATGTCGAACGCTCGTCTAGGAAAGTGATTAACAAAAGATAACGAATTAATTTTATAAGGGGAACATGAGCAGAATGCGAAGAAATTCAGCTCAATAAGAAAAACTAGCTTCTCACAAAGATATACTAATATACAGCGCATGACTTAAATGCAGAATATTTTACTGAGCAGGTCAAATCTATAATGCGATATTGCAAATACACACGATTTACATCTGCCAAATACAAAAAAGCTGGCGCAAAAACAATTGTTATATCACAACAGGTTAGGTGAAACGCAATAACAATACTTTACTACATATATATATATGTACGACGTACGAAATGAACTTGATACAGAGAAGGCTGAAAAAAGTTGTCACAGAATATAAATACCTAAGTAAAAAAAATAAGTGTTGCCTTGCTTGTCTGAAGTTGTCTTGACATACAAAATTTTTATTGTTAATTAATGACAGTTATTTTGTAATTAAAATTATTACCGTTTGGGTATGATTTAATAAATTAAGTAATGAAAAAATTATCAATGTTTTAATTACAAGTTTCATTATAATTTCTAATTCAAATGACAAATATGACATAGATCCAAATTTTCAATTTATTGTGAGTTATTTTAAGTCCTAAATATATATATTCAAGGCAATTTAAACTATTTTTTTAGGTTTTAAATTTGTTTATAAATATGTTTTTATGAAAAATATTGTTTCATTTTAAACTGTTTTAAACACTGTTTAAAATACGTTTTTTAAAAACAAGTCGTTTTAATCATGACAACCCTAAATTTTAGAAATCATTAAAGACACATTTTGAGAATAAAACTTGAAACGAGTCATAATTATAATCTCACGCCAGTGTATCGTCATTCGAAATAAAAGAAGTTGCAGCCTAACGAAAATAAGACACAATTATTAATTATTTCACAGCTTACGCGTGTTATACATCATCTACTGCCTAACCCCGTACCATGTTTAGGAACCGAATACTAACCACGGCATTAGAAATCATAACGGATAATAGAAAATGGAAACCGGAAAAGTGAAACTAAAGCTTTGGTATAAAAAGGACTTCCGTCATATTGGGCACACTCTTGTCTATCATCGGCACTAGTTATGTCTTAGTTGGACAGCTGTTCAGTTATTTCATATTTTATATTATTGTTGTACAAGTAGAAAGAAATAAATTAAATAACTAAATAATTTAACATATTATTATATAAATCATTTTTTTCAAGTATTAAAAGATTATAAAGTTGTTCAATTTGTAAATTTAATATAATAATAAATAAATTTATTACATCCATAAATCCTTTTTAAAAACATTGAAGCTCCGAGCAGCGGCGTAATTCTCGTTGCATCCTCGCTTATCATTGTTTATGGTTTGTAAATGATATTTAATCCGTGCGAACACTAGCCCAACGTTTCAAGTGAGAACTTGTAAGCTAATATGTTTAACAGTTTATTTGAAATAGAGCGGTAATTGTAATGAGCAAGGTAACGAAGAGGTGACAGAGGTGGCTATTGTAACATTCTTCGCGAGAGTATGTATATTCGATGTTAAACGAGGGTGCACATTTAAGGCAAACATTATGACTAGCTCTTGGCTTTTACAAAAGAAAGTGGAGAAATTGATACCTCCCTTTTTGTCCCGATGTTGAATGCTATTTTAAAAAAGCAATTTTAGTCAAATTATTTAGTATTATCTCAGACTTCTGAAAATAACTCGCTTTATTTCGATCCGTTATTTTAGTTGCCAAGTCGATTTTTTTTCGATTCATTGAAAATGACCTATTTTCGTCTCAATATCGGTATTTTTCAAGGTTGTTACAATTATTTTGCGCCTTCTTATCGTGATAAACAAATTTTTATGTTGGTTCAAAATTACCTGTACTTTTTTCATGACGGTCCATCGTTAATGTGTGTGATCATAAAATAAAATCTTAAAAAAATGGTGAAGTAATCATTTATTTGCATTATAAATGATTACTTTACCATTTATTCAAATTAATAAATTACAATAAATTTTAAGCATATTCAATTATTTTCATTATTAATTAAACTTTATTTAGATTATTTTATTAAATTTAACAATTAATTATATACACGTATTTATATTAAATTATATAAAAATGCATAGTATTAATTGAAATTTTTGAAATAATTAAATTAAATTTAATAAATAATAACAATAATTACATACAGAATTGGAAACGACCTAGCAGATGATTGGCTTACAATAGAAAGCCAGGAGAAAAATGACCACTCATCTGTCAAATAAACTATGCAAATATCTGTTTAGTGAGCAACTTCATGGTGTCGATTTTGTATAGATTTTTGTTGCAAAGTAAGCAGCTTCATTCCGTAAAATTTTTTTAGCATTTGTAAAATTTCACTCTTATCAATTTTTCAAAACTTCAAAAAATTAAAGACCGCTCTTAATTCTACAGATTCTCGCTCATTACCTACTTTAGAGATAATTAACCTATCAATATTACTATAAAGGCTTTCATTGCGAGTAGGAATTTACGGAATCAGCGAAAATATCTACAGTTACGCAAGACCAGCAGGCTAATATTTGATTTTAGGTCGGATACTTCTGTCTTGTTGTATAACCTTCTGTGGTAAAGCGTATATAAACCCAATAGTGGGATACATAGCCTTATATAAACCCAATAGTTGGGTCACTTATCTGAGGCTCAACGTGGTTTCTGGCCTAATCTTTAACGGGAAAAACATTTAAACACTATCGTTGATTATGTTTCGAGACACTATCGTTGATTATGTTAATATGGGTCTTGGACAAGTTTAGATCGAGTCGGCTTGAGTTTATTTGCATTACTCAAGTTCATATTATGTTATTGAAGCCCCCGAGCAAGTCAAAACTAAACTTGATCAAATATTACTCGTTAACGAAAGTAACACTTTAAACAACGCTGTTATTTTGGTACAGTAATGCTATTTTCTAGAGGAAGATTTATTAACAAATTATTTTCAATACTTTTCTGTCGAATATTCCAAGTGTGCCAATTTTATAGGCAATCTTTCAAACGTCGAAGTCTTTTCTGGTCCGATGTTTTCTATATCTAAAGTTTTAAATTTTTTTTTATAAAAAATAACTACCGGATAAACTTCTCGTGTGTCACATGACACACGAGAAGTTTATCCGTCGATGCTCATAACATTTTTAATTTAATATAATGAGAGCGTAAAACTTTTTGAAACACAAACATGGCCGAAATACTTTAAAGGGATACATACAATATATAGATGTAACAACTTTAAGTGTGAGAATATTTTTAAGGAATGTTTAGATGTAAAGTATCAATACAGGTCAACTCTACGTGGTTAAAGCCCAATCAATAGCGGTATGAACAAGTTTGCTAAAGCAGCAAGAGTTAATAAAGGATTAAATTTCAAAAGAAATATTGAAGTGTAGCTATTCTGCGACCTCTCAATCATTCGTTAACTTTTATCTCGTATATACCTTTATATACACAAGGAAAAATTATGCAGAGAGATATAGTAGTGCAGAGAAAATATGAAAAATTGGGTTATTATATTATGGTAAATACAAATGAGGTTTAGGTAGAGTGCAGGAGTAGAACTCGCACTTAGCTGGTTCTGTGTGCCAGGTTTTGGTCGGCATCGGTGTAAATTGTGCATATTAAATACTCCCATTTTTTCAAAACATGATTCATCGCTCCATAAGATTGAATTAAAAAAAGCGGATCTTGCCTGTATCGACGCAGTATCTCCCGACAAAAATCTATTCGTCGTTGCTAGTCAGCAGTTAGCAGTGCTTGCACTCGTTGTACATGGTACGGGTACAAATTATTTATTTTTAAAATGCGGTGTACTATACTTCTTGCAACACCAGTACGCCAAGGAATTCGCCGAAAACTAGTAGAAGGAGCTCTTCCACTTCTGCCAGTACTTGACGCTCGTCAACATATCTAGGTCTTCGTTAAGGATATACATTTCCAAGAATTCGACCCTCTAAATATGCGTTATTTACATGAAGAAAGACTCTGTGATCGGGATAGCGTTTGCGATTAGGGTAGCGCTCGCGATACGTACGTGCAGCTTGCCAAGCATTCTCATCACATAGCCCGTAAATGAAATACATTTCTGCATATTCACGAGCAGTGTTTGGTCTGAGGTATTTTGCAATGTAGTCGGCCAAAACAATATCCAAATCATAAGCACAAACAAGGTTCAATTCAAGCAAGGTCAACAAATAAAAACAGTCGTAGGGAAAAAAAAGCAAAAAACACGTTGTTAGCTCCGAGCGATCAGCAAGTCACTAAAGAAGCGAAGATGTTGAGGGAAGTAGTAGAGGGGGTCGCTTGACGGCAAAGAAAAATAAAAAGACCATACAAGTGGGAAAGAGATAGCGAAGCACTTCTGATAAGCGATTGTTTTGATCGTAAGCATTTCTGGGAATGCGGAGTTATTTCAATAAAGCAGGCATTTTTCGAATGTTTATAGAATTAATTGCAACAATGCTACCTTTTTGGAATCTGTGTGAATTATAAATGTTTTTGGAATACAATTCCATAGGGTAGCTGTACATATTTTTTTCATTAGCATTGTTCAAAAATCACTTTTCAAAAACAATTTATTGTTTCGTATGTGCAATAATCCACTCTATCACCAACATTTCGTTGGTCCTTACCTTACGGAACAACCTGTATAAACGTATAAGGGTATATATTATTAGAATTACTTTCTATATTAATACGAAACTCAATACTAAATTATCCACAAATATTCAGATTATTCGATCGTAGAATATCTTTTACAGGAGTAAAAATATATATAAAATACCAAAATGAAATTTAAAGTAATAGCTGTAGTTTTAGGGTAATCTTTAAATAAACTTTAGACAATGATATTAGCAATTTTTTTCATAACTTAAATTAAAAGTTTCAGAGATTCATATGTTTTATTGGATATTTTCAATAAAACCTCTAGAAATAATTTATGTAAAATGCTCAAAATATATATTTGATTCCGAATCATAGTTTTATTTTTGTAAAAATATATTTGGAATCAGCATAGTTTTGGAACATAAGAAATAAAAAAAATTGATTCCGTGTAACTCAGAACACGTGACAGAAATAAGCTTCTCAGGCGATCTAAACCTCGATTTGTAAATATATAGTTAGGGATAAAACGGCAGGCAGATATAGAAAGAAAGAGGAAAGTATTTTAAGAGACTTGAAAAGAAATTTTGAAATCAGAGGTAGATAAAATAATTAAATTTACAATTCACATATTCCTCAGATATCATTAAAGTAATTCAATTAATCAAAAAGTTGACAAATGAGTTTTCTCATGTAAATATATATATATATATATATATATATATATATATATATATATATATATATATATGTATAATATAAAAATAAAATCTAGATATAAATTTTTGTAAACAATTGTCAATTAAATTAGCCTGTTACATAAATGAAACCCCTCTCTATTACACGCGTTAAGTAAGTCATTAAAAAAAGAAAAAGTTTGTTTGTTTTCGAGCAAAATTTTGACACTTTACTTTTGACACACAAGTAAAAACTAAGACAGAAACATGAGTTGTCATATAAGAGTTTCTTTTTTCCTTTTGAGGTATAGAACCCTAAAAATACATTGCGCTCTTAGAGAACTGAAGGAAATAATTTATAGAAAGTAATGGCGTTGCATTAAGTAAACTTAAAACCTTTACTGATAATGAAATTTCTATATAAGGTGTAAATGCCGTACAGTATTCACTAGAGTAATCTATACAAGTGATCAGATATTTTTTGAAAAATACTCTTATTCTGCATAATGGTGACCAGCGATAATGTATGTGTACATTATCGGGAGTCTACATTTTGAGCGAAAAAAGATAATAATACAGATAAGAAAGATATTTGAAATAAAATTAGAAAGAGATTTTTGAGTAACATGTAAGGAAAGACAAAAAGAAAAAACCAGATATATATAATACATATGTAAGAAAGTAATCCTGTAAATTTCATCGTAGGAAATGTCACAAAAGAGAACGAATTGTACACCAAATCTTATTTCTTACAAATATAAGTTACAACAATGAGGCTTTGTTTTTCCACTACAACCTGTAAGCTTACATACACAACTAGCATGGCTTCAGAGCTATCATATTTTTCTTTTTGTTAATTCATTTAAAAAAAAGATAGCCCTAATATAATGTCAGTAAGTTTTTGTTAACGTACATTATTTTCAACATTTGTTCTTTATTTTAATTGAAAGCATTTCGTTTTACCTAATCATTCTATCAATTTCGCAAGTGTCCCGTTAATTTCTTACAAATGATAAATTTAATTGAAAGGCTCAATTGGTGATTAGAAAACTCAAACAAGTGTCATATATTATTTAAATTTTAAATGATAATCGAACTTTATAATGATAATAGAACTTTTGACAATAATAGAACTTTACTGAAACAAACTACATTTACATTGCATTTAAAATATATTTTATTTTTATTGAAAGGTATATATTCAACCTTTTTATTCATTGACAATGCAATATGACGAAAGTAAAGTAATGATCTGTGTATAGAAATTGCTACTTTAATTAAGTACAAATCTTAGGTACATAATTATATTAAAATGTATAAACATGTTCGAAGGTGTTTTGTTTTAGAAGCCATTTAATTTATTCCATACAAATCCGAAATTACTTTATATGCTAATTATAGTCTTTAAACATTAAAAAAAATATTAATCAAGTGATTAGTGTGCGAGCGTGGAAATATTACATTCAAGGATTTGATCTTATTGCATATTAGACATTCCGCAAATATGCAGAACCGCAAATTTGTTAGTAATTTGCTCGAAGTTTATATGAATCTTTATATATTACATATTTATAAAATGTTACATTAACTAATGTCTGTTGTTACTCAAATATGGGTTCAGAAATTTGAATAGTAAATGGCACCAACATTCTAAATGGAATTATTCAAAACGACTTAGGTGTTATGTTCCCGATAAACAAATTTAAAGTTATGTATGTCATATCATGTTAACAAGAAATAACGTCAACAAGAAATAATAAATATTAAATGATATTTGCCCCTTTTAAATTATAGTATTCTCAATGGCACAATGAAAAGGTTCTTCCTTCTATTACGATCACGAAACCGTGTCGTAATAGAACTCTCGTGTCTCTAAAATAGTGAACTGTGTTGGTGTTGGAATTGAAGGGCATCAGCAATATTTGGAGCGAAGGCATATGCGACGTTCAGGTTCAGCATGGCATGGAAAAGAACGTTGGGCGCTTTCTGTCCCAACAAGAAGACATAGGAAATAGAGAAGTATTAAATCGTAGTCGGAAGTAAGTGTTCAATATTAAAGATTGCTAAAAAATAATAAAAGCACTTATGTAGGTACAAAAATAAACTTCTACATTAACTTCCGCCAAGTTAATTCTAATCTTTATATTACATGGCTTGCCCCTTGATATCATAAAAATGCCCGATAGTTCAAAAATTAAATAAATGTAATTAAAGGTAAAAAAGCGATTTCCAAAGATCTAGAAGAATCTTCACAATTGGGTATTTGACCAATTTTTTTTATTGCATTAATCATAATTTCTAGGTACAAGCTGATGAAGAGCGAAAATTTTTTTTAATAATCTTGAATATTGACCGAGTTATAAAAATTTAAATTTAACCTTTAGAGAAGGACGGCAATACTGTGTTGTGAGGTCATTTTTAATATTGCATATTATATTATACGAAAGGAAAAGAGACAGGAATATATCCATCTCTACCCGTATCTTCAAATTTAGAAACCTACAACTGGCTTATTTTTCAATCAATTTCTGAATTTTTTTCAAGAGTTTTTAATTAACTTATATTTCACAATATTGTACGAAAAATATCAAAATTTAGAATGAGTACATACTACTGTTTCTAAACTAAGTTTCAAAAGCTTTAAAACTTTTGAACTTCCTTTATTTAACCGGATGGATATTAGCACTTGTGTTTGATCGAGTGCTAGCAGCGGTCTAATTTTCAAATACCTACACATATATAGTCCATGTGATATGATAAATAAATAATGTAAACATCATTTCGATGTAAGGCTGTTAAATAATTTTTATCCTTCATAGTATACACAATCATCTTTTGGCATAACATATTTAATGGGAGGTTGCAGTATGAATATTTTTATCCCACAAATATCAGAAAATATTTCTATTTCAGGTATATCATTTTTAATTAAATTAAAAAAAATTATATTCTCTAACGGATTGTTTTATCGTTTTTACTGTATTAATTATATGTTCTCTTGTTACTAATAAATAAATGAATTTTCGTATAATTCGTTAAACATGCACAGCGATACAGTCGTTACTATAATTTCCTGTCCACTTCGAAATTTTGTCTGCTACTTTCAGTGTCGTGAGAATTTATTCACGAATAGATATGCTGAATTAGGAAAATTTTATTATATAGCAGATATTATAAATGTAAAAACGGTGTGAGCTTTACGAAACAAATGAAAATAGGTAAACTTTGGAGAGTTATAAACCTGAAACGATCGGAAGATTTAGTTATGCAGCGGAAATGATAGAAGTAAAAAGATTGTGAACATTAAAAAGAGTTAATGGATAAAGTTTCGAGAGTTGCAATTCTGAACGGATCAGAGGGTTTACTCATGGAGCAGATATGCTAAATAATGTACTTAAGGTTAAATACTATTTAATTCAGTCGATACAATTCCAAAATTGCTTTGCGTGAAAATAATAGTTTTGAAATAATGATACTAAAAAAAACATTCATGTCATTAGTATTTAAGAAATATTAGCAACATTAACATATTGACATAACTCATAATAGATATAACCGATATATTCACATTTATTAGCATTTTGCAAGATGTTCTGAAAAATCGTAATATCCTAATATAATATTTAATTCTATAAAAGTTAAAGTTTTGATCTTTGTTATTTAATAACTTAACCACCGTATAACAAATTGCTACCGATTTATTATGCATATAGTTCACATAACGGAGTAAAATGAAGGTTATTTATTACTTGCGGTTTTACTCGTGTGAAATACAAATCCTATAAAAAGGATGTTTGTTACTCAGTCATGCCTAAACGGACGGCAATATTTTCGTGAAAATTAGCTGAAACATAATTCATATTTTGAGCTAATTGTAGGACATAACTCGACATTTTTATTCAATAGTTAAAATTCTGTCTATAAGTCGTCAATTGATGGGGCAATAAATGTATCATTACTTACGTGACTCGTGAGTACAAAACCTGCATGTCAATTCAACTGCAATCGAAAATCAACACATATTGTGTTCTATATTTAGGAATTCTGTTTTTTGACGTGACGATGTCCCACTCCGTAGGCTAGCATATTCAAAAAGTTTGCGTTACGAAAACTATCTTTAAAAAAAATAAATAAGTGATAAATCTTTATATCATTATGTAGCTTAAGTCAAAAGCTTAATTACCGAGTTTAAGCTTAAGTTATTGAGCTAAAAGCTACAAGTGTAAAAACAACGCCCAAGGATAGTGTCAAAAACCGTATTGTGCCAAAACCAATACACGCACGCTTGCACGCACGCTCGCAGCTCGCACGTACATACCAACACACGCACGCATGCACGCAAGCAGCATGCACGAGCGCAAGCACGCACACACACACACACACACGCACGCCAGCACGCATGCAGGCAAGAACGCACCCTAACACCTTCGCTGTTATTTTACCATTTTATGTTATCTACAAAGACTTCGTTACATTTTTGCAAGACAAGGGCGGATATAGAATTGTTTTTTTGGGGGGGGGGGCACAACCAAGTTGGCAACGAGTGTCAGTTGAAGTAAATTAGCAGGAAAAAATTCTTGCCGATCGCTCGCTCGCATACACGCGTGCAACTCAAAACTGTAGACTACATACGTAGTAGCTATGGGTACTAGTACCAGTATTATTTATTCTATAATTTCGCAAACGCAAATGAGCTTTTCATCGTTAAAAAAAATATTTGTATGGAATTTTTACATATTTTGTTTTGTAACTTGCGAGAACTAAACAAAATAAATAGAGTATTCTGGGATTTCTAGGGGGTTGGGGGGCACGCGCCCCCGTGCCCACCAAAAATTCCTTTTATTATAGACGTTGTCAGGTTCAACACCGGAGATCGCGTCGACGAGACAGACATACTCTTTGTTTTTTCATGAATAGTGCTATTCCTGATCAGTTCTTTCAAATAATTTGGTGTCGAATTCCTAGAATTACATTAATGGTGTTGTTCGTTTAAAGATATTTTCAGTTTCAATCAGAATTTAATCGATCTCAGGTATTCGTCCTATATCAATATACTATCTAGTTGCATTCGTTGTGGAACTTCGAACTATCTTTTCTTACATCCATTTGTCCATACATCATCAATTTGTATCTCGTATATTATAAAATTAGTAATATTAATTTTTGTTAAGTTATGAAAAAAATAAACATAATTCAAATATAGAAAGTATAAATATTCGGGGATTGTTTTTTAAATAATTCCAAATTTTTTACTCAGTAGTAAAAATAATAGCAATTATTTCCTTATTATATTACAGTTTATTTAACAAAGATTTTACTTAATAATCCTTAAATTTCCGAAAATGTCAATAACGAAAACGTAATTGTAACTAGCCGTTATAAAGACTAGGTTGTTATTTTTGAGTACTTAAACGATTATCAAACACAAATGCTTAGTAACACAAATGCTTAGTAATTAATATAAAAGAAGAATTATTTTATATTAATTACTAAGCATTTATTAATATAGACATATTATTACTGTGTGATTAATTGTTAATTATAATTGGCAAAACTAGAAATAGTATGTAAATTTCTGAATAATTTTATTGATTAGATAATGGATATAATAAATATGTAGTATTCATAATTTTTTTCTAATCTATTACTGAATGTACATATTTTATATCACAGAAAATAAAAATGACACATCATAAAAGTTCATACCTAAAGAATAATATTTTAATTTATTAAGAAAGAAGACGGAGTCCTTTTGAGGGATGGGGTTAACACCGGACGAAATAAATGCACAGTATTGTCATATTTGTTTTTAAAAAGTCTTCGCACAAACAACGTATTCACTCCGTCTCCCTATAAGTGAGTTTGCGTATAGTGAATGGAATATATGATAAAAATTTAATTCTATCGCAATCATTACCACATTGGCGAACAAAACGCCGGCGATTACGTTCGAATGAACGATAAGCTAATTACGACATCAAGTGAATCGAGCAGATACGAAAGCGTGAAGCCAATATTCGTACTTGATCTCTCCGGCATGCATTCGACAAACAAGCGAAGTGCAGACGTGGGACTACGTCATATTGCATTGGGATAGGTAATGGCGGCGCGGCAGTCGATGTTTGGCTAGGTCGCGTTGGAGATCGCGGTCGTGTCGCCTGCACTCGCTGAATCGTTTCAAGAATAAATAAACTCTTATTTAAATTTTCCTTATTGTAATTATAAGTTAATGTCGGTGGTGGATTTGGCATACATATATTACCCATTTTTTTGGAATCTAAGTAACTAATACGGCGTTGCCCAATTTCGTTTTTAAAACATACTCTCTCTGATTTTGTTCATTCAGTCAAATACGATTTGTTTTATTATTTTTTCATTGTTCAATAGTTCTATATGGCATACCATCTTGTTATACAGCTGTACTAATACAGCTATATAACATTTTGAATTGTCACCCTCAAATTTATTGCGTACATAATTTATTAATTTCAATTATTAATTTATTGCGTACATCATTTCACAAATTATTTCATTTTTAATTATTAATTTATTGCGTACATCATTTCACAAATTATTTCATTTCACAATTTATTGCGTACATAATTTCACTCATACTTATTTAATTTCTTGCGTACATCATTTCACAAATTCTATTGTATTGTGTAAGTAAAAATACTAATGCATGCAGCATTAGTATTTTTACTTATATATTTCACAAAACTTTAGTATTATTTGCAGACTAAAATAATTTGAAATTTTATTCGTGCAACTAAAAGATAAAAGAAATACGGTGACATGAATTTTTAATATTTCTATCGATTTAAAATCAGGAAGTGAGAAAATATAAATGTCAATCTTGTAGTTTGCATAAAATTAATGAGCGGTGGCCCATAAGACATGAATTGACTTCCTTCCCCCGTATCTTCAGCAAACATTATTATTGAATATATATGGCGTTAATTTTGTAGAAATTCATTATTCACAATTAAATGAAACTACGTGATATAGTATTATTTCCACTTTCTTTAATTTCTTTACCACGACCTAGGTTTCGTTGTATTACAACATCTTATCGATATTAGCATCTTTGCTAATATCCCACCTGACCTTTGCTAATATCCCACCTGAAGATGTTGTAATACAACGAAACCTACGTCGTGGTAAAGAAATTAAAGAAAGTAGAAATAATACTACATCACGTAGTTTCATTTAATTGTGAAACATTATTATGTAAAACCTTTTCAAATTAATTATAAAATTTACTTTTCCATTGCCTCATACTTTCTGCAAATTATCTAAAAATTTATTTTTCAGGAAGGGTAGAAATGTTGTCATGGTATATAGGAAGTATAGCTTCCTACTATCGGGCAAAAATGATGTAAATAGTCAATTCAGTCAATAATTTTTCAAATTAAGTAAAGGCTGTTAGGAATCCCACCTATTCGTATTTCACGTTATCGATTTACCCTAGGAATGAAAAGTTAAACATACTTTCAACTATACTATAATTTCTACAACTTTTAAGAGATGGTTTGTAAGAGTAAGCCCTTAAAATATAACTATATAGTGGTTGTCGGTCGGTATCGCTGGCTTACTGTGATAGTGCATGATAGCGCAACGGTTCTTGGTTTATAGATTAGATTAGAGAGTCATTGAAGTATTTAGGTATTTGTCATGGTCTTTTGGCCATAGGCCGTTCAGTATTCACCGTTAAATATGATGGAGTTTTCTTTTTTAATATCGGTGTGTGAAACAAACTCACGAGGGAATAGCAAGAAAAAATTATTTATGACTATATGTGGCTGATCCATAATTATCACTAGTGTATAATTTTCGAATGTAATCGTATAAAATTTAATAAAATTCCTCGATCTTTTCAAATTGTGTCATCACACCGAGGGTAGCTCAGCAACGACTGGTTTTATTCCGGGCGTAATGTTTGTACGGATGCTATAACAATAAGACAGGAATATCTCCGATTTCTTGTCTTAGGAATATGACTTGAAAATGTATAAGATTGTTATTAAGTCGGATACAAATTCGCAGCGCGAGTAAAAATTGAGAAAGTATTACTATGTAGAACAAAAGATTGACCTATTATTTGGTCTCTTAGTAACTATTTTAATCGAGGTAGCAGACAGAACGAACAATAACCCCTTATTACGTTAATATTTACTATTTAAATCACTGATTCAGGCGAAATACTAAACAATGCCATGGAATCTTTGAATTGTATTATCCAAATAATTTAGCATCACTATTTATTTACTAATAGCTACACAACGACGCCATTAAACAACGAAGATGAAGATCCTACTACAAGCTATCATACTACTGTTCGACATTTTCATAAGGTATGTATATAAGGTATGCTTATATATAAGATATATACGTAAAATATGATTTTACTTATGTAAGGCCTTATATACGTAAGAAATGATTTTACTTATTACGTAAGATATGATTATATCCTTCTTATATACGTAAGATATGATTTTACGTACATAAGGCGTTCCATGTTATATCGGTACGGATATCATAAAATAAATTGAGTAATTAAATATCAACAATAAAATTTTAAACGTAAATCACCGTTACAGTAGGGGTGTCGTAATTTTTTGTTACATAAACGGTTATTGAACTGGACTCAAGAACTTTTTGACATAAATTATTAAACATTTATTATAACATATTACTACACGAAAAATGGTCACAATTGAAAAACGTGCAAAATGGTTACTCATTTTAACAAATAACAGTGGTAAATAAGAAATTAATTTGTAGGCGGAGATATTATAAACGTAAATAAGAATTTTAAGAATCGTTTGATTGTTATATGACTAGATTTAATTTATCTATTTATCAAATAATTAAATTTAATGGGGGTACAAAGTGATGATTGTGTACTTAATTCTGAAACTATCTTAGAGCATTGATAGTATAAGTAAATGGGGTCATCGTCGATCATACTCATTTACGTTTGTGCCGCTAAATTAACTTATACTACTTTTTAAGCCAGTATAATTGAATAATTGGGCGAACAGGCAGTTGAGAGACTTCGTTGTATTTTCTGGGTTCAAATTGAATTGTCGAACATATCATGTATCATGACCTATTGAAATAGGTACATATTCCAGTACTCTTTGTTCACAACATTAAATGGTTAAGTGAATGTAAATTGACGTCGTGTTTTCTAATATATTTGTCCTTTTTTCATTGTTGTTAATGGTAATTATAGGGTTTTGTCTTATAGTGCATTTTGACTATTTTGAACTTATATTAAAACACGTTCGCCCCTGAGAAAATCCTTATTAGTATATAATGAATTCAAAATTCATTACAATTTAAGATCAATTTTTCTAAAACACCAAAACCATACAGGTATACTACTTAAAATACTGATTTATCGGTCTATAATTAAACCAATCTAGATTTACAGTGGAACTGAATCGAGCTGTCAAACCATCAGACAATACAACGAAGTAAAAATATAATTCTCCGTCTGGTAACAAAGGCATTCCGTCTGGTAATCAATGAAGAACTTCATTTCTAGAGGTGAAGTGGGTTAGTAAGGTGATCGAAGAATTTGCCATAAAACATGAATAGAGACTATTAAACCATACCAACATGGAAGCCATCTAACTTCTTGACAACGACCAAGAGCTGAGAAAACTGAAGCGCATTAAGCCACATGGACTGTCATGAACTTTAAAAGATGTTTAGTTTTAATTTTACGTTGGATTAATTTAATCTTATGAAATATTCACAGTGGTGTCTCAACCTGCACATGTTCTAATTGCAGTAAAGATACGTAAGTACATTTCAAAAGAAGTAATAATTTAATTCTATCGAGATAGTACTTACCATATCCAATAAAAGATGTTTATAAAAACATATAGGTTATTGCGCGCAACATAAGCCTCTTTGAATATCAAGTAATATAATTCTATTTCTATTCGATACCTCGTTCTATTGCGTTGTACAATTTCGGCGTAAAACTCGTTCCTTGTACCGGAAGTATACGAAACACGATCCGAATTGTTTTCCGATTCTTGGCTTCGGATTCGACCCAATCAGGGTTTGTTTGTTTCGATTATACGACGAGGTGCCGACACGTGTGAGATGGTCGTAGTAGAAGCTCTAATGCACGCGATCCATGCAATTGCATTTGCTGGTCAACTATAATGAAACTATAAGGTAAAAACTGTAAGTGCTATGGCAGTTAGAACCTCTAATTGCTTACACTGGATTACTAGTTTCGTCTTTTTATTATCTCTTCTAGATTTGCCAAAAGGCTAGGTATAAGGGTCTTAAAACTGTTTTTCATGATTTTAGATATTTTATCTTTAGAGATATATCGAAAAATATGCAAAAAAGATGTCGTCCTCCCCCTCCCCATTCTCCATTTCCGAGACTATAGAACCTACAATTATGAAAAAACAAAGTTTTTTTAAACCTACGCAAAGACAGGAAAACTACAGCGACGATTCTAGATGCCATAATTATTCAAATAAGCACCACGTTCTTACGCCCGTTAGCCGTATAGTCAGGAATATATTTAAGTTGTGAAAATTTAATATTTCTAAATAATTTAACAGATGTACTGTGTACCATTAATTGTTTATAATTTCTTAAATGTATACGGTCCATTCCTAATGGGAGTTTTATTCGTACTTGACATGTTTTTAGAGCTCTGTACCTCTAAAGAAATCTGGAACCTTTACAAAATCACTCGCTTTTTCTCTATTTGTCAGTTTGTCACAGCCGATTTCCTCAGAAACTATGCTACCTAGAAACTTAAGGCAAAGTAATAAATCTTATTAATAATAATATTCTGTTTAAGCATACGCTTGGACAGTTATTTTACAACATGATATTGTATGCGAGTCAACTCTACAAATTAAGTCTGACTGTTTATACTCAGTTCCCCTTTTCAATTAATTGAAACATTTTACGATAACCGATACGGTTCTCTCGAAAGAAAATCAAATTCTACACTACACAAACAATGTAGGTAAAAACACTACGAAATTCAATTTGCAACGGCAATCGGCCTTATTTGAAATGAAACTTTCTTTCTGTATTCAAATATTATTAGCGTCAGTAGATGTGACTATTGATTAATTAACTTTATGTGATTCTGTAGTTAGTTTCACAGCTAAAAACTAATTTAATTATTTTGTACGTATCTATATGTTGACATCTCATTTCATCGAAGCGATGTAAAACATGTTGCATTTACATACATTGCGATTATTCTCTCTATTTTGTAACGTTATATATTTGCTCGATACGAAACCGAGTTCAACCTTGTGTCCACCGATGTAAGTAGTATTATATACTTTATATCAACAAATATGACTCACGTACCATTATGTTAGCAACTGTTTCATTCTGTGTGGTAACGGGTATATGTTAACAAGTATTCATTAACAAGGCACATATTAGCAAATCGTGCACTTGCGTAACCGTAAATAATCGAGACATTGAAATATGGATTTCAATACATTATTTAGTTAAAAAAATAATACATATATACATATATATATATATATATATATATATATATATATATATATTTATAATGTAAAAAAACAACCTATATGTTTGACCTAGGCGGAAGATTTACTGAGCAATGTTTCTCATTAGTATTTGACTGTACGAAGTAATTAACCAGCCTTTTACAATTATTATTTACGTTTTGGTTAAGAATTAACTGTACAATACAGAATATTCGTAGCGATTAACGTTATTGTATGCGAGTCAACTCGAACTATTACCAAAATCGTGTTCTATGGAAATAAAAAAATTCAGCTGTAGTTTTGCGATGTATGCGAAATGTGTAAGTTTATTTAAATTTAAATTTAAAAGTTAAGTGTAATTGGGATTGGCATCATAAAAATGTTTAGTATCTCTCATTTATTTATTACGTAATTATCTAAATATAACAATCTTAATATAATAATATATTTATTATTAACAAGTTCACATAGATATATCTATATAGATATATCTATGTGATCCATGTAGCTTTCTGATTAAAAACATGAAATAACCACCTTAGTACAATATAATTCTTTATTTACTCATACTTTCCTTTCCATATTTTATTTTTAGCAATAAACACGAACCGTATGTCTAAATCTATACAGTTAGAACCAGAGGTTTAAATTTTACAATTTATGCAATTAATTCAGTTTCTATTATTTACAATATCGTTAAGCTCTTTTAACCTTTTGTTTCAAGTTCCAAAAGTGCAACGGACCTTAGACCACTACACCATAATATTTATATACCATAGAGTAATTGTACGGAGGGCGGCCTACAACATAATGCGGACAAATGCATGCGTATTCGCTTACTCTTTCTACCAAAATATTGTAAATGACATCGAAAAAGTCAGATCTGATTGAGAATATAAATTATTATGACCGTATGGCAAATGTAACGAAAGCATTCGTGTTGCGTAACGCAATACATTTTTATCGCAAAAAAGTTACATTTTTGCTTTTTCGTTTACAGTTCTCGTGAAAATATACAAAACCAGACAATTCATCGGGCACTAAAGACACTTTTGCTTCGACTCAGTATAAGACGATGAGACTACTTCCTTTTTTATACGTGTTGATTTCCCTCTAGCGTTCATTTGCGAGCTTAAAGAAAATATCGGTCTTATATAATTTATTCGTGAATGGAAAAAACTCGTTAACCTATATTTTTAATACTCGCGCTCTTCGGACACTATTTAGATCGATCGTCAGAGCTCGCAAATACAAACTGTTGGCCTGCCTACGTAATCAACTAACTCGAGTAACAAGATGATCCAATAAGGTTAAAAAATGTGAATGCGACATTTGTAGTGAGCAAAGTATGAAGCTTCATACAGTTGAATTTGTCTCCGTTAACCTGTTAATAATAAATATATTATTATATTAAGATTGTTATATTTAGATAATTACGTAATAAATAAATGAGCGATACTAAACATTTTTATGATGCCAATCCCAATTACACTTGACTTTTCAATTTAAATTTAAATAAACTTACACATTTCGCATACATCGCAAAACTACAGCTAAATTTTTTTATTTCCATAGAACACGATTTTGGTAATAGTTCGAGTTGTATAACGTTAATCGCTACGAATATTCTGTATTGTACAGTTAATTCTTAACCAAAACGTAAATAATAATTGTAAAAGGCTGTTTAATTACTTCGTACAGGCACATACTAATGAGAAACATTGCTCAGCAAATCTTCCGTCTAGGTCAAACATATAGGTTGTCTTTTTAAATTATAAATATATATATATATATATATATATATATATATATATACATATATATATATATATATATATATATATATATATATATATACATATATATATATATATATATATATATATATATATATATTTGTATTATTTTTTTAACTAAATAATTTATTGAAATCCATATTTCAATGTTTCGATTATTTACGATTACTCAAGTGCACGATTTGCTAATATGTGCCCTGTTAATGAATACTTGTTAACATATACCCGTTACCACACAGAATGAAACAGTTGCTAACATAATGGTATGTGAGCCATATTTGTTGATATAAAGTATATAATACAACTTACAGAATCACATACAGCTAATTAATCAATAGTCACATCTACTGACGCTAATAATATTTGAACACAGAAAGAAAGTTTCATTTCAAATAAAGCCGATTGCCGTTGCAAATTGAATTTCTTAGTGTTTTTACCTACATTGTTTGTGTAGTTGTGTAGAATTTGATTTTCTCTTGGGAGAACCGGATCGGTTGTTTCAATTAATTGAAAAGGGTTATTACTGAATATAAACAGTCAGACTTAATTTGTAGAGTTGACTCGCATACAATAACGGTGCGATATCATGTTGTAAAATAACTGTCCAAGCGTATGCTTAAACAGAATATTATTATTAATAAGATTTATTACTTTGCCTTAAATTTCTAGGTAGCATAGTTTCTGAGGAAATCGGCTGTGACAAACTGACAAATAGAGAAAAAGCGAGTGATTTTGTAAAGGTTCCAGATTTCTTTAGAGGTACAGAGCTCTAAAAACATGTCAAGTACGAATAAAACTCCCATTAGGAATGGACCGTATACATTTAAGAAATTTTAAACAATTAATGGTACACAGTACATCTGTTAAATTATTTAGAAATATTAAATTTTCACAATTTAAATATATTGCTGACTATACGGCTAACGGGCGTAAGAACGTGGTGCTTATTTGAATAATTATGGCATCTAGAATCGTCGCTGTAGTTTTCCTGTCTTTACGTAGGTTTAAAAAAACTTTGTTTTTTCATAATTTTAGGTTCTGTAGTCTCGGAAATGGAGAATGGGGAGGGGGAGGACATCTTTTTTGCATATTTTTCAATATATCTCTGAAGATAAAATACCTAAAATCATGAAAAACAGTTTTAAGACCCTTATACCTAGCCTTTTGAAACGATTTCCCACACTCAACGTGGAATTTTAAATTTTTTTTCGTGTACTTTGTTATTATATTAGCCACCTATAAGAGGAGATAACTGTTGGGCCAGATCGGACCACGAGAAGGCAACAACTTTTGCAGAACACCTCAAAGACGTCTTTACGCCTTTACCGAGCAGCAACCTGGAAAAAGACAAAGAAATAACAGACTTCTTAAACTCTCCAGGTCAATTATGTCTTCCATTAAAACCAGTGAGCCCCAGAGAAGTTAATAGACAAATTAAATCTCTCCCGGTCAGAAAAGCTCCCGGTTATGACCAAATAGATACTACTCTCTTAACTAACCTACCAAAAAAGGGTTTAATGTGCCTGGTAGTACTATTCAACGGAAGTCTAAGACTCTGTCATTTCCCCTGCCAATGGAAGCTTGCCCAGGTCGTAATGATCTTGAAACCTGGTAAAGAAGCAGCTGAAGTTGTATCATACAGGCCAATCAGCTTATTCCCTCTGGTCGGTAAACTTTTCGAAAAAATAATCCTGAGTCGATTGCAACCCAAACTGAATGAAATAATTCCCGACCATCAATTTGGCTTCAGGCAAAAACATGGCACAATCGAACAAGTTCATAGATTAAGAAACACAATTAACGAAGCCTTAGAGAACAAAGACTACTGGGCCGCTGTTTTTCTTGATATAAGTCAGGCCTTCGATAAGGTCTGGCACATGGGCCTCTTATACAAAATAAAGAAGCATCTACCGTACTCATTTTATCTACTTCTAAAAAGGTACTTAGATAAAAGATGCTTTGAAGTAAAACTCAACACTGACACGTCAGAACTCTACGAAATCCACTCGGGGTCCCTCAGGGCAGTATCCTCGGGCCCGTATTGTATCTGATCTACACTGCGGATATTCCTAAAAATGTTGACACAGTAATGGCCACCTATGCAGATGATACTGCTATACTGTCCGTACATTCTGAAGCAATAACCGCGTCTATATTTCTTCAAAAACACCTTACTGAAGTTGAAGCGTGGCTTGCAGAATGGAGAATAAAAGCGAATAATAGTAAATCCGTTCACGTAACATTCAGTCTCAGAAAAGGAGATTGCCCAGCAATTTCTTTAAACGGGCAACAGATACCGCACTCAGATACTGCTAAATACCTCGGCATGCACTTAGATAGACGATTGACGTGGCAAAAACACATCTGGAATAAACGTAAACAATTATATGCAAAATTGCAAAGCTTGTCCTGGCTCATCGGGAAAAAATCACAACTATCTAATGAAAGCAAAATGGCTGTCTACGAAACAATATTAAAGCCAGTGTGGACATACGGGATCGAGCTGTGGGGTACAGCATCTAACAGTAACATTGAGATCTTGGAAAGATTTCAAACCAAGACAATGAGATATATGTTCCAAATCCCAAACAAATACATACTCCGAGATTTGAACCTAACAATTGTGAAACAGGAAATAGCCACCAGAAGTCTTAAATACCAGACCAAGCTATCTGAACATGTGAATGTGCTGGCTACCAAACTATCAGGAGATGGCAGTGTTAAACACTCACGACTAAGAAGGAACAGTATTCCAACCCTACATAGCAGATTTCTAAACCCAAAGTGAGAGAGATCGATGGAATCTCCTCACAGCTAAATTACATACGCAGACTGTAGTCACCAATAATAACAGCTAAATGTGAAAAACAGATTGCTGTGCTAAGCAGAATACATAAAAAAAAAACTTTGTTATTATCCTTAAAAATTTCCGGCAGTGTTATCTATTGAAATATATAAGGATATATTGATCTATTATTGTGCTAAGTTTCAAGTTTCTACGTCAAGTGGTTCCTGAGAAAAAGGACTGTGACAGACAGACACGTGAATTAATTGCATAAATTGTAAAATTTAAACCTCTGGTTCCTAACTGTATAGATTTAGACACACGGTTCGTGTTTATTGCTAAAAATAAAACATGCAAAGAAAAGTATGATTAAATAAAGAATTATATTGTATTAAGGTAGTTATTCCATGTTTTTAATCAGAAAGCCACATGGATCACATAGATATATCTATGTGATCCATGTAGCTTTCTGATAGTTGAAATCCGTATCATTAATGAAATCCACTTATTCGTGACATTAATTAATTCGTGTATTAATTTATAGTACACGAATAGGCGAAGTTTTAAATTATTAAATGTATGACGTGAAATTCAAGCTTATTTTAATACAGTTGACTTCTATAATTTGAACCATGTTACTATGCAGTAAGATAAGTAAAAGCTTAACGAAAACAAATATTTAGGAGTTGCTTAGAAACTACAATATGACAAAGCAATTATTTGGAATGCCGAAGCAGAGTATATAGCAACTGACCGGAAGTTACCAGTGTCCGATATAGGGACTAAATAATAAAGATATGGATAATACAGTTATTTTAGGTATAAACGAGGGTATCTATCACACGCGGGAGTGTAGTACTTTACATTAATATTAAAAAAAAGACGAGTCTTATTTTGAATATTAATGTAAAGTAAAATGAATGCTGGATCGATTCAAAAAGTAAAGTTTACAAATATCTGGCTGCTGATGTACAATTGATTCATATCAGGTTTGATCTCACTTGCAGGTTTGCTTTCTAATTGTTTTTCTTCAAATTATTATTTGTAGACTTTACTTAAAAAATCATTTCTATTTTATCGTAAAATATTAAGTTAAATAGTTATTAACAAATTGTGTATGTTCAGTTTTCGAAATTTTTGAGGCGAAATTCGAAAAATACAGCTATTGCCGAGGTGTATAGTAAAGGGGAGATAGACCAAGCTATAACTGGGATACTAACAAAATTTTAGTTTAATAAAAATCTCTTAGTTTTCAAGATGTATACACTGTTTTAAAATTTCTGAAATCTCTATTCTGAGTCAATCTTTTGGATGCCACTTGATGGTTTATTTTTTGTAGCTAAGTATAGTTCAGTAATAACCCTTTTCAATTAATTGAAACATTTTACGATAACTACGGTTCTCTCAAAAGAAAATCAAATCCTACACAACTACACAAACAATATAGTTAATAAAACTACGAAATTCATTTTGCAACGGCAATCGGCTTTATTTGAAATGAAACTTTCTTTCTGTGTTCATATATTATTAGCACCAGTAAATATAAAATTGTCATATTAACAACACAATAATGGTAGATGAGTTAAAGGATGACGATTAATTAGATGTGACTATTGATTAATTAACTTTATGTGATTCTGTAGTTAGTTTCACAGCTAAAAACTAATTTAATTATTTTGTACGTATCTATATGTTGACATCTCATTTCATCGAAGCGATGTAAAACATGTTGCATTTACATACATTGCGATTATTCTCTCAATTTTGTAACGTTATATATTTGCTCGATACGAAACCGAGTTCAACCTTCTATCAACAAATATGGCTCACCTACCATTATGTTAGCAACTGTTTCATTCTGTGTGGTAACGGGTATATGTTAACAAGTATTCATTAACAGGGCACATATTAGCAAATCGTGCACTTGCGTAACCGTAAATAATCGAGACATTGAAATATGGATTTCAATAAATTATTTAGTTAAAAAAATAATACAAATATATATATATATATATATATATATATACATATATATATATATATATATATATATATATATATATATATATATATATTTATATAATGTAAAAAAACAACCTATATGTTTGACCTAGACGGAAGATTTACTGAGCAATGTTTCTCATTAGTATGTGACTGTACGAAGTAATTAAACAGCCTTTTAGAATTATTATTTACGTTTTGGTTAAGAATTAAATGTACAATACAGAATATTCGTAGCGATTAACTAAGAATATATAATTAGTCTCATAACTTAAACAGTTGGAATGAAAATTCGGCGATAAAAGCATTATCATGAGTTATTTTTTATCAAAAGAATGGGAAATGTTTTACAAGTAAAGGGTTCTGTTAATTTTATATCTTCAGTTACTATTTATATCTACTTTAAGAGGTATTTACCAGCAACAGGTAAAAGGTAATTAATATTTTATTTTACTTGTTTACTTATGTACTTTAATGTATTCTAATTGATACATATGGCGGACTTATTGCTACAAAAGCAATATCTTACAACCAACCAGATCATCAGCTCGACGAGCGGCGGGGAATCGAACCCGGATCCTCTCCGTGCGCCGCGCCGGCGACGACATTTTATTTTAGTCGATTAGATAAATTTACCTCAGAACAAAATAAATTTTGTAGACAATATTTGATTTATATTTGGTTGTAAAAAGCACATGAAAACTAAATCGGGAGAAGTCAAATTATATCGGACAAATCCAATGAGAATACCCAGATGAATTTCTATTTTTAAATGTTAATAAGTCTTCAATAGACCATATATAATAAAATTTTATCTACTCGCAGAATTGAAGTACGTTAGTTAATTTCTGATATTAAATATTTTTTCCAAATGTACACTCTTTATAATAGGATGGCCTTTGAAGTAAGTGGGCAGACAATCTTTATAAAAAAAGAATAACAGAGAGACCTCTAAATCGAAAAAGGAATTAAGAGGAATGGATTTATTGTTTCCTTCTAACAGATACAGTAAATCCGCCAGGCACAGCAGGCATTTTAGAGATTTAAATTATACACAAACATAGTTGCAAATTTGTTTAATATGATTATTGTTTAAGCGTCGCATCGAATTTAACTTTACGCCCTCTGTACACGGCTCGACTAGTTAGCAACTAAAACTGTGTTTTGATTTAGAAGCCGATTTAATTTTTTTAGATTGATATTTTAGACCGACATTTCTAAATATCAAATTCATTGAACGCTGTATTATTCCGGATATTTTCTGTGTAAAATACTAAATTTTTAATCAATATGCATTTTTAATCAATATGTTTAATCGTCATTATATCAATTACCGAACATGATGAGTACGATATTCTTTTTTTCATTATTATTATCGATATTTATGGAGGAAAATGCGAAGATACAAGCTACATTGGATACATCAGTAGATAGGAAAAACAGAAACTGTAGGTAGCTAAAGGACTTTGTATATAATTTAACAGACTTCAGGTTCTGTCATTCTGTAGAGCATGAAGAATATTGCATGGTCTTGCATCATTTTTATTTTTCAATATATTGACGATGCCCGGAAATAAGCGTCGGACAAAGAAAGATGCTATACGTTGGTAAAAAACTAATAAATTGTTGTTAAAATAAAACATGAAACACGTCCTTTTTCTAATTGAGTGCGGAGAACATATTACACATAACTGTTTTTAACACACGCAATACTTGCCCGCAGAGAGCGGTGCTTATCCGGAGTGGCGATTTGGCGAGCCGCTAACGCAACACAACAACACAAGCTCACGCTAGCAGTACGCAACCGCTAATACAAACTCACGCTAGCCGTAAGCAAGCACTACATATAGTCTCTTTTATTGAATTTACCGAATAGCTGAGAATCAAGGTAATAGCGCGATTTCGATTACTTGAACTTGTACTTCAAGTATGAGAACCAAAATAACACAAACTGTAACTCAGCACGGCATTATTTTTCGTATACTTAAAAACTTTCCTATATGCTAGACACAAAGATACACTTAAAAAACACATTACAATGAATTAATATTTTTATCTGTAGCATAACTAAATATAATCAACTTAAATATTAACATTGAAATCAACTTAAGTATTAACACAAATTATGTATTTACAAATGATAGCGATTAAAATAAAACTTTTTCAAATTAATACAGACCTACGTCGCCTACATATATTATATCTGTATTGCAATAAAAGCCCAAATTTCTTACCATATTGCTCAATACATAAAAAGGCACGTTTTTTAAATATTGTCTTTTAATTTATCCAACTTCACTCTGTTACGTTTCCAAAAGCAGAAAAAGGTTTTCTGTTTTAACTGGTTTAAACTTCGCAATACAAAAAACGATAATGAAAAATGCATTTGTCCGTACACATGTGTTTTCGGCAGTACCCGATTCATATTAATTGAAAGACGGTCATCTTGAAAATTATCGTACGATCGAAAGGGACGGGGCATGATCACAGCGCTAGCGCTTTTTATTGGTTACTCCACGTTAACTTCACGTGGACCATATTGTACATTACTAGATCGACTAACGTAATATATTTTACGATATACCAACAAATTAGAAATGATTCCGTGTTTTTAAAATGTAAACAAATTAACAGGTGACATAAAGAAGCTGTTATTTGTTTTTTAACAATAGTTCTGTGTCTTGATCTCTTCGCATTTTGAATGTTGGGTAGAGATAACTTAGATTTAGAAAAGATACTGCTTTAATAAATTTTGCTATAATCTATACGGAATGTTGTCTTCAACGTTACATAAAACAATTGTAAAAAGCTGTCCTCATACTGTGCAACATTTAGTTTGGAAAATTACGGAAGTATCTCGTTAATTTCAAGAAGAAATATAAAGTTGTAATTTTTAAAGAATAATTTTATCTTTGTTTTGTTTTGTCTTTGCTAATAGAATGATATTTTTGCTAATCAAAATAGTAATTGATAATTATACATCGGTTTTTGGATCATTCGATAAATTAAAATTGTATCGAATTATTTTTATATTAGTTTGGCAACAATCCCTTTGATTTACTAATAGGCCACGCGGCAGTGGCGAACTAAAAATTTCGTAAAGTATAATTTTTTTCTCTTAAACATGTTTAGTATTATATTCTAATAATCTATTTCTATCTTAGTAACTAAAATTACATAATATTTTTTATAAATAATTAATTTAATTAAAAATAAACGCAATGTAATTATTACCTGTCTTTGTAAACAAAAATCAGTCGAACGCCACGCTTTGAATATAACGTGATGTTTTTAAATTTACATTTCGATTTTCGGACATTTTGACTCTTGAACAAATAAGTGAAATAATTTTTTATGAACATTAAATTAATAATATTTTTTTGTGAAATAATTGTTACTAAAATGACTTTACTGTGTAATACTTTACAAACGTGGAATAAGTCATGGATTGAGTGGTTTTCGCAGAACTACAATATGAGTGAATATATTAATAATATTATTTATTAAGTTTTTAATAGTTATTTTTCATGTTATTTAAACAATCAATTACTTATTATAATATATAAATATAATTTACTTATTATAATACACATTCTCTCGCGTAGCAGTTTCGCGGGTTATTTCGCCGGCGCGGCGCTGAATAATGTGCGCAAGTGTCCGAAAAAGATGACAAATTATTAGATTATAGAAAAAAAAAAAAAAAATATATATATATATATATATATATATATATATATATATATATATATATTTACATTTGGTAAACTATACGGTCTTAATTTACACTAGACGATATGAACCCCTGCGTATATTGTTATAAATCCGCAAATTAGTTCGTTTACTAATTTTGTTTTGTTACTATAAAACTGCAATTAAGTAAGAAATCTTAGTTTATAGGGTGAAGTAGTTTATAGGGTGAAGTAACAAATAAGCTAATATTCGCTTGCAAAGAATACAAACACTACTAAAAATATATCTGAACGTTAGCAATCAATTTTAGCGAAATGGGCGAACGTGTGTTCATTCAATTTTTTATAACATAATTCATGATTCAAATTTACTAACAGATTACTTTTACCCCGATGAATAGCATAATTTTTGTGTAATAACATAACAGTACTAAAATATATTCATAAATGACGTAATATGTACAGTAAATCTATTGCTCGCATATCTTGTTTGTAAATTCTGCCCATTTTAATATAAAATCAATAAATATTTAGAGTTGTTACTTGATAATGACAATATATACGGTATATGGTATTTGGTTAACAGCGTGCAATACATTTCTGACACTGTATTTCATTAATTATAAAAATACAAAATGTTATTCTTACATTTCTTAATTTAGTGAAGAAATAAATACAAAATTTGCAGGAATTTTAAATATTTATATGTTTCATATTTAAAAATGTATATTTTAAATACCATTTTCGCGTTTGAAAAAATGGCGTTTGTTCAGTTTTTAATTAATTAATCGTTATTGTTAGTTGAGGAAAAATGTGAATTACTTAAGTAAACTTAATGCTTTTAGACAAAATAAATATTTAAGTACTATATGTATGCTACTTACAGCAAAGACTGTATAATACATAATGTATGTTGCTTACAGCAAACACTGGTTATATTTATTAAAAACTTTATTCACAGAAGTAGTAAGCGCAAAAACGCAAATATTGTCTAAAATTTTTAAAGTGCATAATAAATTGTCGATTGCATAAAATAGTTAAATGAATAAAATATATTCCATTTTCAAACACGTATATTCCTATAAATGTGTATAAATATATTTGTGTAATATGTACATACTCGTATGTCTAGGTCCGATATTTTACCCTATAAACAATGACTGTTATTAATTTAAAAAAGAAAAAAAGTTAATTGTAAGCTCACAGGTATTTTCACCCGGTTTCTGTCAGGCTTCTAAACTAACATTATACTTGCACTAGAAAACACATGTATCTTATTCATGCAGGTGGTTCTGTAAATTAAACTGAAGAAAATGTTAAAAAAACGTATGAAAGTTGTTGACGGTTTATAGAAAAATCACTGTCAAAGTTGCGATTTCAACGAAAAAAAGTTTCCTCCTTTTTACTAAAACCTTCTTTTTACAAAAACATGCGTCGTATATTTGAGGCGTATGCACCGAATCGCCTTTATGATAATAGACACGTATTTTATAGATTACTTTACAGGTACATTATAATATGTAAGAAATGCCTGTCTATCATGCTAATGCTGTGTATCATATGAAAATAAAAGTTAAACAAGGATTGAAAAAAGATTTATAAAATGTATCGTCATTCAATCATACCACAGAATAAGAAAATTATTGTGAACGAAATAATGTTAGGAATATACAAGAGAACTATCATTTCAAATTCTTCGTTCTAAATCCTTTTCCGTATCATTGATTCTGCTTCGTGACAATTTGAACGAGCTATTAAAATACTAAAGGATATAAAGAATTCCATTCGACGTTATGTATACTAGTAAAATATAAGACATAAGAAATATTATTTTACAGCGGTAATGGAAACGGTTCAATACAATTATGCGCATACGTAATATGGAAAATATATGTAATTATGAATATCAGATATAATCCAGAACATAACAAAGTTTATTGAAATTTATTTCTCATAAACAAGTAAATAGAGTTTTGAGATCGTGTTGGGGATCGATGATTTTTCAGAGTTTTGGGAAATTTGTTACGAAATTTATTAAAATAATCAAATTTAATTAATCTTGCAACCACGTTATATTTCCTTTTCTGCGAAACAGTCTCTTACATAAATATTTTGTAATGTCACATATTTATAGTAATTGAAGTACAGTCTTTGATATAGGTACACATACGTGTCTTGAACCTATACTTGATTGCGGTTGCAGTAATTTAAAAAGACATTAAATTACAAGTAAATATGGGATTAAATTTATGAAAAATTAAATACCGCATTGTTTTCATGCATTACATTGTTTTCATGCATACAATATACCATACCATATTCAGGGATCTGGATCGTGGATCTGGATCGTGGATCTGAATCGCTTTGATATAGGTACATATACGTGTCTTGCACCTAGGTACGAGATTGCGGTTGCAGTAATGTAAAAAGACATTATATTAAGAGTAAATGTGGGATTCAATTTTTGAAAAATTATATACCGCTTTGTTTTCATGCATTACATTGTTTTCAGGCATACAATATACCATACCATATTCAGGGATCTATACTATTAATATAATTTGCCACAAAGTGAATTCTGTATAGAGAAAATATTTTTAAACCAGTGATTGATTTTGTATAAAGAATTATAATAGAAACCCTGTTTTAGAATTTTTGTATGTTAATTATTTCGTTACTTACGCGAAATCTACTGGACGGATTCTGATGAAATATGTTATGATCATAGTTTATAATATAAACTTTATACCTAAGAGCAACATATAAGAGAAAATAAATTCTAATAACTTTTCTTATTCCGAATTTCTCGCGATTGAAACCGTGGAACACAGCCAGTTATAAATTATTTCGATTTATTATTTACAATATGTACGTACGCCTTGATCATTTCATGACAAAAAATTACATTATTATATCCGAGTATTTATTTATTTATCACCAGATGGCACTGATAGCATTTTGCTGGGCTCATAAAGTACTGATTATTACAGCATCGCTCACTCCATATTACATCGCGTAATTTACTTTTCCAGGCTTCCAATTACCTCCGTGCAAAATCACGTCGATCCGTTGCGTGTGACGTTAAAAAAGGACAAACAAATACAAACTCATATTTTTAATATTAGTTGGGATTATAATATTAGTTAGGATGAGATTTACTATTTCTGAGCAAAAGAAAACACGTCGATCCGTAGCTCTGTCGCGATTTGAATGGAAGAAAAACAAACACACGTTCGTATTCGTAATATTAGTGAGGATTATAACACTTAGGTTGAGCGTTCTCAGGATCGGACTTTGCTCCAACTATCCGTGTGCAAAAATTTTCTCAGTTGCGACGTAAAAGGACAAACAAACACATTGTAGCATTATAATAGTTAGGATAATAAAACTTTACAATTGGCTTGTCTGTACATTAAAGACATTTACGGAAAAAAATGTTTTTGAAATGTATTTCTGTAAGTCTGTTTATTTGTTCACGTACCACGCAAGAGCAGCTAAAAGAATTTCGATAAAGCTTTTACTGGCGGATTCTGTTGGCTCTTAGGTAACATATAGGCTATGTTTTATAGCAATCGGCCAACTAAAAAGAGATATGGTAACTGTAGAGATAAGGTAAGGTTTGGCGTTTCAATACAAATTTTACTGGAGGATTCTGTTGGCTCTTAGGTAACATATAGGCTATGTTTTATAGCAATCGGCCAACTAAAAAGAGATATGGTAACTGTAGAGATAAGGTAAGGTTCGGCGTTTCAATACAAATTTTACTGGAGGATTCTGTTGGCTCTTAGGTAACATATAGGCTATGTTTTATAGCAATCGGCCAACTAAAAAGAGATATGGTAACTGTAGAGATAAGGTAAGGTTTGGCGTTTCAATACAATTTTTACTGGAGGATTCTGTTGGCTCTTAGGTAACATATAGGCTATGTTTTATAGAAATCGGCCAACTAAAAAGAGATATGGTAACTGTAGAGATAAGGTAAGGTTTGGCGTTTCAATACAAATTTTACTGGAGGATTCTGTTGGCTCTTAGGTAACATATAGGCTATGTTTTATAGCAATCGGCCAACTAAAAAGAGATATGGTAACTGTAGAGATAAGGTAAGGTTTGGCGTTTCAATACAAATTTTACTTAAAGAAAGTTTACTTTTATAATTCTTATATTAAGTGACAATACGTTTATTAATCTTATAATCAACTTAATAATACTTTCTAAAAAGGTAGAGCTAGTTAGAAAATAAATCGTTAGCCGCTTTGTTCTATTTATTTGCAGATCATTAAGTTGAACGATTCGTGACTCTTTCAACTGCAGATATGAATAAGGAATAAAAGATATCCAAATCTATACAAATATTTTCGAACATTCCATATATGGTGCCATATTGTTTTAAAGATAATTGAGAGAACATGTCAGTTAGACCAACCAAAGTGTATGTCAAAAAGCGAAAGAATAGTAGACACGAGTTATTGCTGCCTCGATAAACTGCATATACAAGATATAATGACTGTATACGGTTATTCTCTTTAGCTGGCCTGATTAATGGATAAAATACGAATGAAAACTAAAATATAACAAATATTTGTTATTATTGTATTGACGTAATTTTAATATTACAAAATAAATAAAACTGGTTACCAAAACATATAAAACCAAGTTTTCATTTTAGTTATCATATACTGTACGAGTTTAAGAAGCGATGCATGGACTTTACTTTTTCTTTAAAGTCTTGGATACCGATAACAGGCGACGTTACGGGCATATTAGTAAGTTTACGACTAGTAAATGGCCGGTCTCGAACTACAGTATTTTGAAAATACGTTAGTAATGTGATTTTGATGAAATCAGTTTTTTCCTAACCAGTTTTTTTATGGAAAAACGAGTTATGGCCTACTTAGGACTTATAAATCACTCAAAATGTGACAAATTTGAATATAGCTGCTCGGGCCATTTCCGAGAAAACAAATTTGTATCATATTTTTATGAGCAGTTTCCAAAATGTTATGTGTAGTCTCCCCGTAGTTTTAAATATGAACAAAAAAGGGTCGCAAAATAGGTAAATAAACCTATGTAAAAATTTCAAATATGAAATTTTATCTAAATCGTTTTAACGATTTAAGCGCTGGACCGTACACACACAACCACGCATGGTCGTATGCAGACAAAGACATACATTTTTGTACTTAATATATCTACGTTAAAAAAAACTAAGCGTCTTGTTTATTATCAAAGTGGGAAATCTTAATATTATCTGTACTGGCATAATCCTTAGGAACATAGACATTAACCTCAAAAAATAAGAAACCTCTTACAGTTTTCTTAATTGTCACAATTCAAAATTATGACAATTAAAATAAAAAATTATAAAAATTACGATAATTGGACGAATTACAAACGACAATATAAGGAAAATTATATATTTTAATGATGATGATATCGAAGCACAAGGCGTTGCAGATGCTGACTGTGAAATCTTAGAATACAAGCAAGATTATTTCAACGCCTCGATCTTTTTGCTCAAATACGAAAAAAATATTTTAAATAGAAATACAATTGTTTATTGACCAAGTAGAAAAAGGAAACCATCGTCACTTTTATAGGTCCAGTATGAATTTTGAATAATTCGTTCAGCCTTATAGGTAGGAAGAGTAAAAGGAAATGTTAGAGATGCTGACTATAATTCAGATCTACTATGAAATTGACTGTAATTCAAATTTACTAAAATGGGCTTTGAAAGGGTAGAAATAAAATTGACTTAATTTAAAATTTGATATTAGTGTCTTTAAACAAAAGCATAATATTGCGTCCAGAAAAGTATCTTCATTTAAAAGAACACGAAACGGTTAAGTTATATAAACTCACTATATTTATGGATAAAAAATTGTCGACACCTTATTTTTTAAAAGACCAAGAGAAAAATTTAGTCCTATTATAGAAAAATACCTATTTTTCATAGAAATATTTATATTTCAGCCCCAAAAACTAGCCAATTAACTAATAATTTTTTGCAACATAGGTGTGCGAAATTTGTTGGAGACTTTGCTGTTTTGTTATCAAACCCATGGAGTAGACAGTTTGGAAGCGCAACACATTATGTTACACCGGAGAACAGATTTCAAATTGATTATATATATTCTTTACTTTCTCTTTGTGTATTTTTTATAAAGATCATAATTTTAGTTTTACATTGTCATATTAGTTACGATGAGATTTCCCGGGTTGGAAAGTAGCCAATATCATTTCCTGGCCCACCAACTTTGTGCAGAAAATCACGTCGACTCCATTATGATGTGAAAGGAGGACGAACTAACACACTTTGGAATTTGTAATTTGTGTTGGGATTTTCATATTAGTTAGAATGAAACTTTCCGGGTTGAAAAGTAACCTATATAATTTCCTGATCCGTCAACTATCATCATCATTGCGAAGTTAAAAAATGACAGACTACTTTTGAAATTTTTCATATTTGTTGGGATTTTTCTTTTATTTAAGATTAAATTCTCAAGGTAAGAAAGTAGTCCATATAATTTCCTGGCCTATCTACTATCTCTGAGCAGAAAATCAGTTTTTTCATTTAACAAACACACTTTAGTATTTTTGATATTAGTTGGGATTGTTGTATTAATTAAATGAGATTTTCCGGGTTAAAAAGTAATCTATACCATTTTCTGGCCCGCCCACTGTCTCTGCGCAGAAAATCACCTCGATGTATTGCTCTATTGCGACGTGAAAGAAGAACAAACAAATACACTTTTTGAATTTTTAATATTCGGTGGGATTTTTATTCGCATTAGGATGAGATTTCCCGTAATGGAGATGTTGCTTCATTGTGACATGAAAGAAAAACAAACAAACGTACTTTTAAATTTTTCATGTTATTTGGGATTGTCATATTAGGCAGAATGACATTTTTCGAGTTACCAATTAGCCTATTTCATTTCCTGGTCTTCTCACTAATTATGTGTAGAAAATCATGTCGATCTGTTGCTCCATTGTGAATTGAAAGAAGGACAAAGTTTCGATTTTTTTAATTGTTTGGATTTGTAATATTAGTTAGGATGATTTCCCGGTTTGGAAGTCAAGATTTCCCGGTTTGGATGCAGGAAATCACGTTAATTTCTTTCTCCATTGTAACATGAAAGTAGGATAAACAAATATACTTCCAAATTTGTAAATTTTGGAATTGCTATATTATTTAGAATAAGATTTTCCCGGTTCTAAAGTAGTCTATATTATTGAATATATTTGGCGTTAATTTTGTAGAAATTCATTATTCACAATTAAATGAAATTACGTGATGCAAAGATCTTTGCTAATAGCCCACCTGACGACGTTGTAATACAACGAAACCTAGGTCGTGGTAAAGAAATTTAAGAAAGTAGAAATAATGCTACATCACGTAGTTTCATTTAATTGTAGTCTATATTATTTCCTGGTCCACCAACTATCTTCGTAATAAAAATGTCACATTAAATAAGTATGTTTAAAACTACTTCGATCCGTTGTTCCATTGCGATGTAAAGGAAGGACAAGCAAACAGACTTGAATTTTTATTATTATTTGGGATATTCGTATTACTTAGGAAGAGATTTTCCAGGTGGGTATTTACCTATGTCACTTCCTGGTGCCCCAACTATCTCTGTGCAATAAGTCACACTCAATTGTGACGTGAAAGAAGAACAAACAAACACTTGAATTTTTAATATTGGATTGTTTTAGTTCGGAAAACATTTCTCAGGTTGGAAAGTAGCCTACATTACTTCCTAGCCCGTTAACCATCTCTGTTCAGAAAGTTACGTCGATATATTGCTTCAAAAAGTAGGAGAAACAACCATATTTTTGAAGCTTTAACGTTGGTTTGGAATTTAATATTAGTTAGGAAGAGATTTCGCGGATTGGTAATTAGTCTATGTCATTTCCTGTTCCGCTATTTTTGTGCAAAAGTCATGTAGGTCTGTTGCTTCGCTGTGACGTAAAAGAAGGATAAACAAACATGCTTTCGAATTTTTAATGTTATTTGGGATTGTCACGTAGGTAGCATTAGATTTCGTGGGTTGGCGATCAGTCTATTCCATTTTCAGATCAGCCATCTAATTCTGTGAAAAATCACGTTGATCTATTGCTCCATTGCGACGTGAAAGAAGGACAAACAAATACACTTTCGCATTTTTAAAATTAGTTGGGATTGCAATATTAGTTAGGATAAGATTTCCCCGGTTGTTAAGTAGCGTCTGTCATTTCCCGGTCCGCTAACTATATTTTTGTGCAGGAAATCACGTTGATCTGTTGCTCCATTGTGACGTGAAAGAAGGACAATAAAATATACTTCCTGATTTGCAAATTTTGGGATTGATATATTAGGTAGGATAATATTATCCACCTTAGAAAATAGCCTGTATTAATTCCTAGCCCGCCAACTATATCTATGCAGAAACCTACGTAGATCTGTTGTTCCATTGAACATGAAAGTAGAACAATCAAACATACTTTTGAATTTTTAATATTATTTGGGATTATAATATATTAGGCTGTGACTTAAGGTTGGTATTTTACCTATGTCATTTGTCATTTCCTGTTCCCCCAACTATCCTTGTGCAGTAAATCACGCCAATCCGTTGCTCAGTTGCGACGCGAAAGAAAGACAAAAAACTGTTTCGAATTTTTAACTAGTTGGGATTTTTATTTTAGTTAGTATGAGATTTCCCGGATTGGAAAGAAGCCTATGTTATTTCCTGACCCGCCAACTATCTCCGTGCAAAAAGTCACGATGATATTTTGCTCCATTATGACTTGAAAGAAGTACAAATAAACACACTTTTCCATTAATAATATTAGTTAGGATTATAAGATTACCTAAAATGATATTTCTCTGGACGAATTGTAGCCTAGCTCTTTTCTCATTGCGCCAACTACCACTGTGTAAAGTTTATTAATACAAACATGAAATGATATAAAGAAAACAAACCAAAAGGTAAAAAAAATTCATAAGCAGAAAGAAAAAAACCACAAACCCAAAACATCCAGAATTTAATAAGCAAAATGGATTACGTAAAAATATAAATGCAAACACCAATTGATATACAAAAGAATAAACATCTAAAAATTGAATAAGCAAAAAGGACCGCGTAAAGAAGGTTTATAAATAAAAACATGAAAGGATAATTAAAAAAAAAACAAATTCAAGACATTCATAATTTAGCAACCAAAAAGGATTACATAAAAAAATATAAATACGAACATGAATTGATAATTAAAAAAACAAAGCCAAAACATTCAAAAATTTAATAACCAAATAACATTATGTAAAAAAAATATAAATATAAACACGTATTGATATTAAAAAAACCAATCAAAGTATTAAAAAATTGAATAAGCAAAAATAGTTTATAAATAAAAACACCAATGTAACACAAAAATTATAAGTGGATTTATTGGAATCTTATTTACTTTATTGAAAATAAAATACATTTTAAATAAGAGATGAATAGTTAGTCTTTTTAATTCTATTCATAAAATGTTATAACTAACGGAAATAATTTGGTTTAAAATTTATGTCACGAGATGTTTTTTTTGTCAGATATAAAAGATATTTCAGTTGTGTTTTGGAAACAAGTACTTTAGAAATATCGTCAAGGATAACACATTTTTTTTCGTGGCCATATATTTAGTAGATTTTGCCAAAGAAAATTTTAAATAAGCTCAATCTAGTATTGTCAGCGCTTTAAACAGACTGTGGGAGAAGCGACTAGTTCAGTGCAGTTAAAACATAAAATAATGAAAAATTAAGAATTTTTGCAGTACAATATTGAAGCACAAACCTTTAAACGAAATTAATTTCCATCCGCGTATCGATGTCACCAGAAAAATTTTAAAAAACTAATTAAACCTAACAAAATGAGGGACGGTCAAATACAGTTGCTATTGAAATGTTATGATCATATTATGCGCAGAGTTTGCCAGTCTGTAATATTTTATTTTCTTTAATTAAGTAATTACACATTTGTTCTACCATAAACTTATTTGAATATTTAACTGAGTATCGGTCACAAGCAATTTGGTTTACGCAAACGTCTTCTATCAGCTTAGAAAGGTCCGCTAGATTTAGTATAATGACATTCAATAAAAACAAATTAATTTAAGCAATACTTCTTAATTCCATGTTAATTCATTCTAACAGCGAGTTTAAAACTGTATTAATGCAAATCACATGGCATAATGCGGAAAAAAACAGAAAAACAAGACACGAAAAGCGTAGGCCGGTTGTTTAAAATAAATACTTCTAAAAGCAAATATTTGTACTGGGAAGAAAGTGTTTTAAATTCGCTTTCTCCTATAAAAACCTCCTTGCACTACTTCATAAATACTTTGGGTTTTATTAAATTTAGGTGCCTATACCAAACCTGTCATATTGAATCGATTTTATGTTTATAGAGCACTAATTGGCAATATATGGTATGTGTTATAAAAATGTTTATAACACCTAGTGTTATAAAAATGTACACCATACAAATTTTTCATGTTCAATTATTTCAGGAAATCTGGTTTAAAGTTGTTTAGACTAATATTTTTTTTAATATCAAATTGTTTGTAATCTGGCTGAAAATTTGATCTCATCGAAATTTTAATCCCCTAATACATGACTACTTTAAGCACATTAGTAAGCAGAAGTCAAAATATGAGCGGGATTAGATTGATGAAGACATCGCCTTCTTACATTTTCGTATTCGGTTTTGTTTCAAAGCAAAATAATTTGATTAAATAATTTGTGAATTTGTTCTATAATGAGTCTCATTAACATTTTATGCTTTGAATGCGACTCTTAGGGGTTATCCATAAATAACTCGACTCAAATGAGAGGATAAAATATCCTTTAGTTAGGCGAGGCAACTTGACGAAGGGGCGGGGATCCGGCGGTTGTTAATAAAGCTTTACGTAATTAAATCCACCTATTAAACGAGGTGAAGACGACTATTAGAGTCATATACCATGTACTTTTACATTGTTGCAAGTTCTATAGCAAAATCCAATTTGAAAAAATACAAACTATCTTAAAGCAAATATTTATTTGCTCGTCTGTATAATGTTTGACGTCAGATTTAATTTTTTAATATGGTCGTAAATGTTTTACAAAAGTTTAGTCAGTCAGTTTAGTCAGTATCGCTTAGTGGAAAATAGTTGTATAAAAGATGACAAGTTAAACCTCTAATTCGTATCCAAAATTAGCTGGTATGTGCGATCGAAGCGGATTTTACAAACTGAAGAGTTTTCTCAGTAAATAAATGTGATCTTTTATGATCATGGTCATATTAATTCATCCATATGAAAATAGTTAATTCTTTATTACAACAAAACAGTGCATGAAGGTGTTTCTAAACTGTTACGTAGATTTGGTATACGTATGTTTGAAAACTTGTAATGATTAAACATAATTTCATTTAAACTACATAAAAAAGTGTCGTTTCGCGCGGTGAAGTATAACTTTAAAAATATGAGAAAAATTAAAATTTATTTTTTAAATAATCGCGATATAAACGTGTTATATGCTCAGTATCTCACATGCGTTTCGGTCTGTAGAGGTCAATGAATATATTTTTTTTGCTTCGAGTAGCCCGATAGCTCAATTAAAGTCGTCTCCTCGTCTAATATATGTGTTTTTTCTATTATGTTGTTTAACACAAAAAATATATGGGAATACAAAATATTTTTAAGTTTCGTTTTTAGAGTTACTTATCCGAAGGGTCCGAAAGGACCCTCTTTGTTGTGGCAAAATCGTTTTTTCCATCTGTCCCTCCATCGTCTGACCGTCAGAATCGCATAACTTCTCAACAAAATAAGATAAGAAGTTGAAATTCACATATAATATAAAGATAGTTGACCTAAAACTAAAAAAGGTAAATGAAATTGCTCTCAGTATATTTCGAGGGGCTCGCAAACATCTAACAGAGCAACAAAAAACAATTATTTCTCCTTAAGGATGGGGAGTATTTTTTTAATTTGGTTTACACTGAGAAATATCTAGAAAATAGGCTATATCTTAAAACGCGTCTTTGTTACTATATGTCTCATATTCTATATTTAAATACTAAAGAAATTTAAATATTATAAAAGTTACGAATAAGAAAAACGAAGTACTTTGAGAAATTCACTATATTTTACGCATGTAAAAGACTGTTAAAGCTATAAAACTGATTGTAAAACTGGCAAGATATTTTCATAACACTGTTAATAGTAACAAATAGCTTAATAGAAGGGTTGTGTACGTTTAAGGATAAGTTCTACTCTACTTAACACGTTTATTGTCTTGTTTGTTTATTTTATGCAGCCACAAAAATGAAATACCACAAGAAAACGAGGAAATAATATTAAGATAAATACAATTAAAGTCGTTTTTATTTCGTTTGAGGTATATCTTTTCCAAAATAAAAATATCACATTAGATAAGTAGGTTTAAGACTATCAGTATAACAGGAATTATTCTAGTGTTCGATCCCGCGCATTGTTGTATGAATGGAGGAGCGATACGATGTGAACGTAAGCACTTTTTTTCTTTGAACAGATGCATTTGGCAGCGTTCGTGCAAAAAGTAAATACTCATCGCATTTTTTATATGGTAAATAGCTTCAGTCAGCAATGATATAGCGTACATTGTACTTACGCATCTTTATAATATGCTCAATACAGGTGTTTTAATATATAGCAATAGAGAATGAATTATTATTTTTCAATGTTTAAAATGTGTAGTCAGCGAATGGATTTAATATTTTGCTTCTATAGTATTTTTATGGGCGTGATTTCTCCACTCTTTTTAATTTTTAATCCATATTAATAGGGAAATACTGTGGCACATATCCAAGAGCCTGATTAATTTTCGATTATCTTTTCACAATTAGTGGTTCTAACGTCATGTTTATGAAAAACTGTGACTGTAATCAGTTACAAATTTTTTTAGGAAAATAAGATACTATTCTAGACAACAAGGTGCCCCGAAGGCAAAGTGGGATTAAAAGGAACTATAAACTAAGAAGGTAGGAGATCGTTCTATATGAATAGTGGTACACATATGTACTATAGTAAAAATATGAATTATAGATCATCAAAGCTAGAGCGACTTTTGCGCATCTCAGGCCTGTATGGCAGTGATAGATGAGTATCTGAATTCAAAATGTTATGGTCCAATATTTTGAATTTCACTCTCTGGCCTGGTTTTCATCATTGGTCCAAAGTTAAAACTACTACATGGGTGTTAAACATGGAAAGCAACAAAAGACAAGACGACTCCAAGTCTTCGTCAATCGTCTTAGATATATTTTTAAAGTATCTTCGCCAGAACGATCCAACAAAGTTACAATGGAGCGCAAAATAAAATACCGCAAATGGAACTGGATTGGTCACACGCTCAGAAGGAAGCGCGTTCATAACCGCAAAAGGTTTTGAATTGAAAGCTTTAAGGGAAGTAGAAAAGTGCCTGTCCAAAGCAGGCTTTCTGTTGTACTGGCGGAAATGAAGAACATCGGTGAGACCTGAAATGAAGCAATGCGTGATGCGCAAGACAGATCAGCTTGGAGAAGCACCGTGGATGCTCTTTGCCCCACCATTTTTGTAGACTCATTAAAACGTTTTTTACACAGTACCTCAGAACGAACGATTAATATGTGGGAAATGTATTTCCCAATTGGAAGAGTGCTTTAAAAACTAGAATAATTTATAAAGCTCGCAGTTAAGTACGGCTCAGTCCATTATTATCCCGGCCTGCTTGTAACGGCCGTTCAAGGTCGGACTAGACTCGGGCAGGCAAGTAAACTAAGTTTAGAACAATAACAACATGCACGCATGTTCGTTTTATTTGCGTTACCGTTTGAAGTTATCTATCCGTGAGAAATGTGTAGGAAGTCCAACGCAAACCGCGAGGAATTTAATATTTTATAGAAATGAAAAAAATTGCAATGGGCAGTAAGTTATTAGTATGACAGAATTTTATAAAATGCATTGATAACGTGTTGTTGTGATAAAAACAATTCGAGATTCTTAAAATGAACGGTTGGAAAAGGAAAATAAAAAATTTATCAAGTCGCCCGCCTAAATATTAATAGTAATGCACTCTATGTGCTTAATATTCACTTATCTGCCGCGCTACCCTCCCGCCAAATACAGTAATGCCAGAACACATCGCGTTTGCGTAAAGCTGAATGTAGAGCGTTTCGACTGAGCCAACTTAACAATTTTGAAAAAGTGTAAGAATAAAAGTTGTTCCTTACATCGAGAGAAATATTTTGTGTCGAAAAAATGTTTTTGTCTTAAACTAATCATAAGTAAGTAAACAATTAAAGTGCTTACAACAATTAAGCGCGTTCGAATTTTTAAAACCTGATAACCCTACACGATCACCTAGACTTTTTTTTATTTTCAAATTTAAACACGAAAATTAAAGTAATTTAATTAAAGTAATCAAAATTGAACTTTTCATACTACACGTCTATAATTGGGCTACTATAGTCTCTCTATACAGTGCTACATTTGAAATTTTTACGTTAAATAACTTACGAGAAAATCGCCTTTTGACAGACGGACACCGAAATGTTTAGTGTTGTTGTAGTTATGGCAACATTCCGGTTCCGTTCTGGTAATTTTAACACGGAACACTGAAAAGAGTTCAAATTTGTCACAGGAATATAATGAAGAATATAAATTTAAACACTTTATGCATGCAATACATACCAAAAGTACCGCTAAAATGTGAACAAATTTATTAATTATTTAATATCACAAATTTAGCAAAAAAAGAGAACAAAAGCTGACGCGGAAGCGTAAATCGAGCTCACACTTATGACGTGTGCTTCGTCGCCTGTCAATTCATAATGTGAGCTATGATTTTGAATTACCTCTATAATTTATCTTGTTTCTGAATTTTCGGTAAAATATTAACGATATTCAGTAACATAGTGTTTGGTCCTTTCGATAGGTTATTTGACTTTATTTTTTTATTACTAAAATCGAATGAGTAATAACATTAAAAGCGGTTAAAATAAATATATGATACCTAGGGCTTTTCATTGCCAAGTTTAACGACTTCAAAACTGACGAACTGCGATTCCCGCGAAAACGCCCCATACAAAACATAACTAGCTTATGACGTCACTGGCCTATTATTTAGCATCAATTATAAGGGAGTTTATTAAGTATTTTTAGTATCTCGTTAAATTTTGCGTTTATGTTATATATTGCATATTATAATTTTCTCATTTTTTGTGTGGAAACTAAATTCATAATAACTTTTTCAATTTAATGAACAAACAAATTTACACTTTTTCCTATTTAGAAGTTTGTATTAATTGTCGGTTATATCCATTATTTTTTCATCCCGAGGTTTTTTTAAACCTGCTCTGCAGTTTTAAAACATTTTTACAAAAAATATCGACATCAGTCAAATAGCCTATTCTATTTACCCGCGAAGCGACTGTAGTATAACATTAAATAGGAATTTTCATAAAATATTAACTAAAATAAAGAGAATATTAATTCTATAATATGAATTAATTATCCATTTCATGGAATCTTAAACTGAGTTTGAAAATCAATCTAAAATTTCTCTATGGCCTTTCCCGGATATACTTAATGAACGTTTTAAGACACCATTTTAATGAATCCATGTGAATCTCTTTTGTAATGTTTCTGTTCGTTCAAAAACATAAGTCTATTGAAAATTGTAATGATTAGCATTTTTTGTTTAATGAAAGTATTAGACGGAGATTCGGTCGTTTGAAATCTTGTTCCAATAAGGAAAAAAATATATTGTAAGTAATATTAGAGACTAGATTTACGCAGACCAGGTTTGTCAGTGGTAATTTTGGTTTAAGATAAATTAGGTAACTTTGGTTTTTTATAAACAACATCTTAATTTTACGTCGAAGTAGAATGGAAAACTATTGAAAATGTTGATAATAATAGGTAAAATGATGATAATCCGGCATTCCTTATCCTAACTATGGCTAAACTTTTGGCACATTAATTTTTATTATTTTTTTTTACTTTTTGTATTTTACTACCTTATTGAGAAGGATAATTTTCGTTTTAATTGAAATTTACCCTTCTTTCTGCGCACTTCTTGCCTGTGGCCGAACTTCTAGTACAGCTGTTTTAAAGTGTAATATTTAAATCATTTTGAATGACTAATGAATTCCTATGTTATTTAAATGATACATTTTTAAAATGAAAGCTTAAACATTATTTTAATTAAATGTGGATATATCAGCGTAGCTCAGCGTTGTCCCTTATTTGTGACTAAATTATAAAGCACACCAATTACGTGCACACCAAGGCGTACCCTTATTTAGTTAAAAGGAAATCATTCTTAATAATAAAAAAAAATAACTTTCTTTTTGATAACTTAGGAAAACCTGAAAAACGACCATTAAACCTTTCTGTCCCTAAGGTTTTACCACAATTTGGATAAGGCACTCCAGGTTATTACTATTTTACCTATTACATTACCAATAATTTTCATTCTATCTCGACATTAGATAAAGGTGTATTTTATAAAAACAACAAATTTGCTACTTATCCTCTTAAGTCACATTTTAACTCTGGCACACCTGACCTGCCGGGTTCTCGTATCTCTAATATCACTTTAGTATGTTTCGTTTCTTCTTTCTAATAGCTTAAGTTTCGAATGTTCGAATACAGAAATATATAAGAGTACCGGTACGTACCAACATTTGTTAGTTCTGTAATTTAGCTTAGTTGTTAATATTTTCAAAGTTACATTTTAAATATAAAAGTTATAAAAAAGTATTAACAATTAATATTTAAAAACAAATATTAATAAAAATAAAGTTTCATAAAGATTAATTTATTTTTAAATTAAATTAAAATTATTGAAACAACAAAAGTTGGAGTGGAAATTTTTTTGTATACCCGAATTCCCCGAACTGATATAAGCTGTCGCTCCAATAAAAAATATGATTTAATACTAAATGTACATACAATTTTTTTTTATTTGCAAATTCTCAAATGTGCTTTTGGTATAATTTCCTTAAATCAAAAAATTCCATTCGAAGATTCCATTGAATTTAGAAGCTTCACTTGTGAAATTAGTCCTGATGATACCGAAATTGAGATTTTATCATCAGCTGTTCACAAATCGACTCCTAAAAGCATAAACAAAAATACTACACCTCCAGAGAAGATAGGTACAACATTAAAATAAATACAGAATATCATTTTTACAAGCGAATCAATTCTTTTAAATACGTTGAAGATAAAAATATTAAACCTGGGTGATGTTAAAACCATCAATGTCATAACGACAATGTTACATTTCTAACATTGTCTTTACCATATTGATGGTTTTTAAGATTTTAACGATTGCCAATTTCACAATTTTGTATGATATTTTCATCCCAAATCATCATACAGGTACTATAATCTCTATACAATACATTTACTATTAACATTATGCACCTGTACTCTTGAAGCGAAAATGAAAGAAATATCTTATGCTACTAAATGGTTTAAAATATTTACTAGTTTTTATTAATTTCTTACCACCGTATATTATTCTTGTCACCGTATATTATCTTCTAAGCAGAATAGAAACTACCAAGTGTAAGTGGAACTATCGTTTTTGTCGTGTCTGCTTGATATCTTTCATTTAAATCAGAAAATGGAATTTACTTTATAAATGCGTAGTATAAAGTCAAGTTCTATGTCGTCCTAGTAAAGAAATTGTGTCACTAATAAATTTCCGGGAGTAGAAATAGCTGGCGCCGTGAAGGACATTGTCGCTATTGTTTTAGCATTTCGGCGCTAATATTTAAGTAAAATATTATTTTGTAGATGTGGTTGCGTTACGTTAAAGCTAATTGTTGGCATTTTCAATTAAATATTATGTTTCATTTTAACATTTCAATACACATAACCTCAGGATTGAATCTTTGCTTGACAATATTCGGTCATAGATAAATAATAATAGTTGACAAGACCTAAAACAAGATTCTCCAAAAATATACACTAGAAAATGCTTGTAATTTACTCACAGATTTATTTTAATGCTGTTGTTTGGCGCAAAGAAAAACCTACAATATTTACGTAACCGTCATTAAATGTCATAATTAGTTTATCGCGCGACTTATTTCTATTGGGTCCGCCATGGTAAAGGAAAAACAGTTATAAGAACGATTTTAGGAAAATTATTGTTTTCATACCCGATGGCAATGAGATCTGGCTGGGACTGAGCGGAGCTGGTCGAAGGTTGCGGCTCCTGATGCTTCCAAGATTCTTGATGACCGGACATCTTCGCAATTTCTACTGAACGCTATTCACTTTAGTGGTTAACAGCAATAAAAAAAATAAATTCCGCGACGACTTAGCAATTTGTTTTCATTCTTATCACAAACTTTGACGCAATAAATGTCAAGTTTCACTATCGTGCTACAGTTTTATCTCACAGTACCTCGGTACTTATTTAAAGTGCACAATTAGCGGCCGGTAAGTTAAGATAATCATTCGTCCGACTAAGGACGCGAGTTGTTATTGAATGGAGAAGGACTTTTCATAAAATGTTTAACTTTTCGCCTGAAAAGAATTCTGCTGTTCTATGTTATAACAAACTGACACCCGAAATAAATGATTTTTAAGTATTTTTGGACAAAATGTATCATTTAATTCCGTTGATTTTGATTAACAACCGATATGGGCTCAGGTTTGATTTTGGCGTTATATCTGAAAAGTGGTGATTTTTTATCGCTCACAATTTAAATCCGATTGCTGCGCAAAACAATGACAGGACAGACAACTTGCCAAGTGCAAACACGGCGAGCTCTCGCGAGCAACTGCCGCGGGCGGGAACCGCGTATCGCTCATCGACTAGCGCCCCTCTCCCCTCCTCCGCGCCAGCCGGCTGACACGAACACTTCTAGCGCGATGTAAACAAAATGTAATCGTTGCGATGTATTCAACGTCTAGCTAATATTATTTATCACACGTGGAAAGAACGGTCACTAATTAATAAATATCAATAAAGAATGAAGTGTCAATTTTATGATCATATATCTTGGCTCCGAGGATGGATGCATCAGGTGACATAACCTGTGTTGTTACTTGATATTGGCGACAAGGACGTTGTATCTTTTATCGGCAGACATGGTTTTTGCTGCTTTAACACTACCTTTGTTGAGGCCTAGGTTATACATATATAAAAATAATAATGGGATAGCTCGCTTAAATCAAAGTATAATTATTTTTCAACAAGAGTGAAGAGGTAGGTCCTAAAAGGATAACAATATTTTGATTAACTTAGATTAACGACAAAGTTACATTAGCGACACTCTGTGTAATTTTTTTTTAAATAATTTGTTCCATTTATATGAAGCCAACTTGGACAATGAAAATAAGTCACAGTTTATAGTGGAATCTTTTATGTCGAGGCAGAACTGAATACCTCGTTAAGTAATTTAAAAAGTAGTATTTTTTGTTGGCATTAATTAAACAGAAGTAGGTAGTACAATTGTAGAAGCAGGTAGTACAATTGTAATAAACAGTAGACAATATGAAAATATTGAAGGTAGTGACTCGGGTATTCTATACATTAATCATAATTGAGAGATAGAAGTGTAGAAGCAGGTAGTACAATTGTAATAAACAGTAGACAATATGAAAATATTGAAGGTAGAGACTCGGATATTCTATACATTAATCATAATTGAGAGATAGAAATGTAGAAGCAGGTAGTACAATTGTAATAAACAGTAGACAATATGAAAATATTGAAGGTAGAGACTCGGATATTCTATATATTAATCATAATTGAGAGATAGAAGTGTAAAACTAAGTGACAGCAGAACGATGTTATGTAAGTTGGCTCTCTTTCTTTTTTATTAATACTCGAAAAAAAATAATAATAATAATCGTGGACAAAATAAACGAAGAACCTCTACTCCCAATTTTTTACAATTCCTGATTACATCCTGGTGTTTTAATAGAGGTAATATCTTGAGAGCCTGTTATTATTGTATCTTTGAAGATTATGGCTTAATCTTACGTATTTTATTGGTAATAGCCATTTCGTGCTCTCCACCAATCTGATTGAAGTTTCAGTTTGCTCAAATTATTGAAATACTCAGATATCTCAAATAATTGATGTTTCCGATTATAATGGTTTGATGATTCATGTGTGAGAGAAGACTATAAACAGCACATTTCAGGTACATTTAAGATGTATAAAGGTTGTAATTTGTATAACAGCGAATACATTACACGTCGCATTACACGTTACATCCTATGTTCAAGTTTGAACATGTGCAAGTACTGTAAAGACAAATGGATCTAAAATAACAATACCAATTAACGTCAAACCTACTAATGATTAATAGTGAATTACCAAGTAATTCCATAATCGAGTTCTTGAAGCGGCTGAGAGAACAAAAAACCATCAAGGTGGGTGCGAAAACTGTGCGTATCTCGCAACACCGTTTTTTGGTTGACCAAAGCTTTGAACATGTACAAATACTGTAAAGACAAATGGCTCTAAAATAACAATACCAATTAACAGCAAACCTACTAATGATTAATAGTGAATTACCAAGTAACTCCATAATCCAGTTCTTGAAAAGATTAAGAGAGCACATAAAAACGTCAAGGTGGGCGCATGAAATGTGCGTATCTCGTAACACCGTTTTTTATAAATGCGAGATGGTCATCTGTAATCAGATTGAAATTCTTTATGGATAATACAATTTCAAGGGTAGTTAGATTCAGTCCCATGGAAGTGTACAAAGAGGACACTTAAGGGACAATAAGTCATCAATGCACATTTTGTTTACACCCGAAAAGAGTTTTAAATCATCAGAAAACAAAGGGAAACGAACACCACTGGCTACAGATAGTACACAATTTATAATAATATGAAACAAAAGAGGAACCAAATTCCCTCTAGGAACCCAAAATAGAATTTTCGAACAAATCTGTCGTTTCTAAAAAAGTTTCCATCTGAATTAGAGATTTGGGATATTTTGAAAATCAAAACAGGCAAGCTTCGTAAGAAAGTAGAAAAAAAACGTTTGTTGCTGGTTAATATAGTTCTTAAATTAGATTAGTTATTAATTATAGCTTGAACTTTAGGTTATAACAATCTATTACCATCAGTTAAGTACAAGATATTTTTAAAATCGTAATAGCGTTTTGCTAAATATTCTTTACATAACTGTCAAAAACCTTACAAAAACGCAATTTAATATAATAAGAATATTTTCAATGTCAAAAACCTTACAAAAACGCAATTTAATATAATAGGAATATTTTCAATGTTGCTATGATTTCCATTATTTTGTCTATAATCTTATTAGTGGTACTATTGATAATTGATGATATGAGAATTGGAACATCATGTCTAAATTTGTTAGATATAATAACTATCACAGCAGGGAACTTGGCTGCGGTATTCGTATCATATTGCAAATATGATGGTATTCGTATCATTTGCAAAAAGATATAAATATAAAAATTTGTAGCAGCCGAGATCAATGTTATCGGAAGTGAATTGAAGACCTGAATGTTTAGTTTCAGGTTTAAAATTCTGTTAATAAACTACTACATGCTATTTCCAACCACCACCTGGGTCGCTTAGAGCCCGTTCTGAGAATCGTAACAACCCGCTTCATATTAAGGAGCGGGAGACATCGAAAGTCTCCTAATAGTGCTTACCACTAAGCACTTCCACCCAATCGAGCTAGAGAGTCTAGTCTGTATTAAGCCCTTAGGCAATGAACCATTTAGTGTTTCCATTTTTTTCTGGAACGTATTTGGCGAACGCTTTAAATGTCTCAAACATCCTGCAACGCACTGTGAACGCGTGCTCTCTAACAAAACTCTAAGCGTGTCGTCGTAATCACTGCAGTCGAACAAAACATGTTTCATATCCTGAGTCTCAAAACCGCAAGAACACTGGACCGTCTGTCTGTAAGACTAAAACTACGTAAGCTCGTGCGGAAGGCACCGTGCTCCATCAAGAAGAGCAGCGTATAATATCTACTCTTGTGCCAGCTCTTGTTCTACTTATGAAAGTGACCTGTAAGTATATTTCTATGGAAGTGACCTATAAATTTCAATGATCGGTGAGTACCTGGATATATCAGTATATAAGTACGTGAGATCACAAAATTGAGGTTTTTAGACTCTCCATTAGTCAATATATCTATATCGAGCTATAAGTTTGTGGTAGTAGTTTCATATTTCACTTACATGAAAAGAAGTGTCGACTGAAGAATGCTACTATAAATAAGAAATAAAAATTTGTTATAATTGTGTTGTATTGTATTACTGTGCGACTGCTCGTCACAGTACATCTAGAAGATAGTTTATTGATAACAAGAAAAACAGAGAATCTCGTTATTTTTCTAGAATAGTGTTATTGGTTTTGTGTTAATGTACATATAAATAATTATTAAAACATTTTTGTAATTTTATTTGGGTGAACAATTAGTTAAAAAATTATTTGCAGAAAATAGTGTCGAGCTTGTCTTGCCATTTCTTTGGTACATCCATATAGACTAAACCTGAAAAATGGATAAAATAAGAACTCTTTTTTAAATAACCATAATTATTTTGAGTCTTTTATATTAATTTATCAAAGGTTAAATAGATGATATTGGTGTTTATATAGGCGTAGAATAAATAAACAAATTGAAAGCGTAAGCGATAGCCTGTGAATCCACATAGTATTTTCTCATAATGTTACCAACTTACTTTTTTAAATTTTCAAAATTTTTTTTGCTATTTTTAACTTTTAGCTCAGTTTTCCATGTAATCAATAACACGGTACCCCTCTTTATTCAAGCATATTTCTAAAATGGTGAAAGGACTTCTAATGATATACAATTTCTCTTCAGGTAAAACTATCGAATAGAATATAACTATATGAAACATAATTATAATCACAGACTGTATTGACAATTCCACTAGTCTATGTACTTCCTGTGACGATATCGTTTAATTTATATACATTGTGTAAAATAATGTAGATAAGATGACAAAGAAGAGGGATTAATATTCTTCTTTGAAAAGAAAAATTCTAGTCCTCGCCCACACCCTTGCGTTATTGGAAATACTTTTACCTTCACAAATAAAAACGTTCACACTGCCAAATTATTATACGAAACGAAAGTGTACTGAAATTTTCCGAGCTCTCACGAACTTCGCTGATGACAATATAGGTGCACAGTAATGAAATATTATATTATATGAATGCAATGACTACATTGTAATGAAATATTGCATTACACGAATGCTGTAAGAGTGAATATATTTACACATAACATAATTTTTCTGTTTTTATATTTGGTATCTTATTATTACTTAATTTCAATACAACTTTTAAGTTATTAAATAGATCGATAGAAGTATGTATTTAATTTCATCAAGCGTTCAGAATAAACTTTAATAGGTCATATAAACGGCTTATTTATTGCTAATAACATTTTGCTTATTTCCTTAGTAAACTTTTCCCAATACACATTAAAATAATAAAATATTGGAAGACGCCCCCCCCCCTCCACCTGATTTATATTTTCATGAAGTCAAACATGCACCACTCACCTGCATACCGTCGACGGCGATTCATCTTCGCCCGACTGCACAGAGAGTGCTGGGGATGAGGGTGAGTTATTTCCAACAGGTCGCGGTGTTACGGGGGCTGTCTGTATGACACTGTTCACCCTCTCTTTTGATATGTTCGTTTCGCAATCCTCTATTCTCGGGTAATAATCCTCTGCTCTCATCTGATAGTCCTCCGTGCATTTGATCACGCTGGGAGTACTGGATTCCGACCGCAATCGCCCACATAATTTGAGATCGCTATCTGCCTTCACTATGACGCTGTGTTGCTTGGTCGTTTCTGGTAATGTCCCGTGGCATATGGCTTTTTGGTCATCCATTTTCTATTTCATCTGCAAAAGATTTTAATATTTTTAAATGGTCATTTCAAATTATAACACTAATTAATTAATGAACTATTGGCAATAGAAGTGATACTTGATAAATATAATACTCGAAATATGGTTATTTAAATATATTTCCAGATATAAGGAACCCTATTAAATTTTTCATGGTAAACATTCGGAAAAAATAAATAATGTTCACTATTTGTGGTTGCGTTTACGTAGTTTATTCATTTCAAAACTAACAGAAACTTGAATCAAGATATAATGTTAAAAATGTATGAACATTAACTTTATTATACTCGAAATTAGTTTATTGTAAATTTTCACTAGACTTAGTTATTAACATAAGAATAATAGATGGTAAATTATAATCCAAAATTTATAAAATTCCCTAAATATAGCTTTAATCAATGGTGAACTAATATCGACGGTTAACAGATGGTGCAATAAGAGTTTGTGTTAAACCCTTTAAAACATTGCGAAATGATTCAGCTGTATTGACCTAAAAAATAACAGTTTATTTAATTAATGCTATAAATTTATTAACATTTCTTTATTTGTGACTCTTTAGCTTGAGAAATAAGCCTAATGTTGTCATAATAACATCACAAGTATCTGTAAGATTTTCGTATTCGTGCTATATGAGCCTAAATTTTTATGAATTTACTGACCTTAATCAGGAAAGGTTTTTATTACATCTTTTAAGTATTACTCCTTATCAAAGTATACTTTTAATGAATCTAGAAACACATCATGGAATAGAACTTAGAATATCATTTACGGCAAAAAATTACCTAATTTTCAATCATATCAAAAAATTACAGAAATTGTGTATACCTTCAGGATTTTAAAATGTTTATGAATATTGGCTCTGCAATCAAATTCCTTGAAATAGTTTACAGACGTTCTAATTTATAAATTGAAATATTTTCTCTAACGTTTGATTTGATTCCATTTTATGTAACTTTAACAATTTACCTAGATAAATTGATTAGAGAGTATAAATCCACAGTACGTCCATAAAGTCTGTCAGTCTTTCTCCTGCGTGGATATTTAGTTTCATATTTATGTAATACAATACATTATGTACATTTCAGTTATTTGATTTAATAAATGTTGTCTATACTAAACTTACTATATTCATTCTGATAAAGTTTTTGAAAGATTTTAATAACAGAAACGTTGTTAGAATCGGTTGTATATTATTTATACATATACGAGTATAAATATTTATTTTGAATTTTTCGGAATAATTATAATGTAAAATAAGTACATTTCACGCGTAACTTTATAATCCTTTATATATTATTATTTACGTTTTTATGTAAGAAAAGGAAATATTATACCAAAAATACTCGAGTGAAAAAACGCGTAAAGTTCTCGTTGGAATATTCACGCAAAAATAAAAAGATTTGAAATCTAAAATTATGCAAAGTTCATTTCCCTATCAAGTTTGTGACGATAAAATATTTTAAGTACCCCTAATGATTCCTTAGGTTAGTGTGCGTCCTAATTCAATATCGCCTAGTGTTTGTGACTTAGCAATATGTGGACGTAAAAGTGCGATCTCTGTCTGCAACTTTCGTAACTCTTTTTTAATGAAAAATGTTGCAAATCGGGTAAGTAAATTATTCAAATTCGGGCTTTGGCCAATAATTAGACATTGCATGTTTGCAGTACTGCACAGCGTGTTTTCCGAGAAATCGGCTGAGCAAGTTAAAAAGACTAAAATGTTAAATTGGTTGTGGAGTATCAATAAAATATTACTTGAAAACTAAATAGAAGAAAATATGCAATCTGCAGCGAATGTCCATTGAAAATTAATGTAATAATTTTAGTCTACTATTTATACGTGATGGCGTTCACTTGAAAATGTTTAATACGGTTAAGTTTATAATTGTGCAGGAGAAATGTAACTACGAACAACACTTATGAAGACTATATTTAAAACAAATTCTTAACCATGTAGACTATGGTTAAAAATTTGTTTAAAGTATCTGAATTATCATTGTGTTATCTGTAGAAGAAACGATTTGTTTTGAGGTTTACCGACCCAATTTTAAATTAGCTGCTCAACGACTTGTTCAATGTTGTACACAAGTAGAAAGATCTATTTGGTTGGAAAGTTTTCCATTTGAGAATATCACACTGTCAAAGGTTAGCAAGCTGCTTGGATTTTTTTATTGTGAATGTATCAAATTTTAAAAAAATGCTGCTTATTTACAAATTGATTGGCGACATGAAACAGAAAAACGGTCAGTTAATCGCAATTAGAGGCCCAGGTCAAAGAATGGATCTGAAACTTGAGAGAATGGTTTAAACTATCTGCGGGATCTCTTTACATAGCTGCTACCTTAACATTTAGGAGTTATTTCGTCTTTTTCAACATACTCCCAAACTTGAGCAGTTATTTATACTCTCTCTCGTTCTTTTGTTATAAAAAATCTAAGAAGATATTTAAGAGTCCAAATTGCCAAAGTTTAAAAGGCATTTTATCTTTGTATGACATTTTATTTTTATATTTGATTTTTATTAAACATACGAATACCATTTATTTTGTAATTACTAAGTAAAACTGGACTTTCAAAATTTTAAGAAAATTTAAATCATGAATGAAGGGAGCCGCGTAATTCTATAATGTATGGAGGAATTTCTTAATAAACTCTTAAAGGATTAAAAATTACATTAAAATTAGTTCAGTATCTATAAAATCTACACAATAGTTTTGGTTGATATTAGTCTTTAAAGATAAACATTACACATTGTTTGTAATCAAATGGTTACGATCGATATTTGAATTTCAAATTTGTAATATTTATTACTTGGATTTTCAAAATGGTTAACTATTTAAATGTTAAGTTTTGAGTGCACTAGAATACCTACTTTTGAGTTAATTACACTTTCATGTCGTATTTTGATTATTATTAATGCATCAACACTTAACAAATACATCTTTCTATGGATATTAATTTGAAAATTTTAGAAATAAAGAAATGACCCAAGACATTATTTAAAGTTATAATGGCCGTAATGAAAGTCACGAAAGTAAAGTAGTAGACGTTTGTAAACATTATAAACGATGTACAGATTACATCGTTATATGAATATAACAAAAAATTGAGGGTAAAATTAATATTCCTGGTGAATTAATTCACAAAATAATATAGCATAGACTCAATTTTAGTGAAACAAATATTTGTAAGATGTTATTATTCGCAGTGGCAATTTTTTTTAAGTAATCACGATACACATTATAAACTTTCCTAAACTTAATTTGCCAAGTATTTTAAAATTAAAAACAAAGATTTCATAAGTAATAAATAATGGTATAATACAATATTGGATATATAATTTTATTTAAGTATTATAAACAACATGTATACGAAAAAAACAATTTAGACGAAGATATCAGACATACATACATAGGAAGTTAAAAAAAAATTTTGTTTTTATTTTCACAAATTGTCAATGATTTTCATATCGTCACATTTGATTTTAGTAAGAGTTCTACACACTAAAATGTAAAAAGTTAGCTAGTAGTGGGAAGATTTACCAAAACGCCATCAATTTATCCGATCTAATTCGGACCATTTTGTCACATGGGTATCCTCTATTTATTCTTAACAATTAAAATTTTGAAACTTTGTTATTACTCTAACAAATCGAAGAAGGCCATCTAAAATACAAATTTTATTAAAAATTTCTTAATTTGGCTACATTTCAATTAAATTGCAATGAATCAAACTTTTTCTGACAAACTCCATAGCCCAATCCGACTTTTTTATATTGCCGTTATTATTTTTATTCATCTTGTGTTTTAAATACATAATTTAAAATACAAGATGAATAAAATTAATCTTAATAATTAATGAAAATATTAGATATTAATTTTATCTGAGCAATTAAACATCGTGAATTATATAGGAACGTTTGTGTTTAACATGACAACTTTAGATTTCTAGCGTCTCACATATCTTAAAATAGGAAATTTTATAGAGACTTGGCAACAATGGTACTCATTACAAGTAAAAGAAATTTCTCATTTATGACTACCTTACTTTATTAAAGATGCATTATGTTGGAAACACATAAAGTTAAATATCTGCAAAACTATTATTTTTTTCAGAACTGAAGTAATTCAGTTCTCTATTATATACGTTTTAACACCGTATTCTTGCAGAAGAAAGAAACGTATCTTTGACCAATTGATATATTACAAACTATTGAACTAATTTTAACTAACGTTTCTGACATTACAGAAAAGAAGTTATTAAATTTGCAACATTTTTGTGGAGAACACGACCACGGTTGTTTGCCATTTTTGGTCATTCGGATTTGTATAATAAATTTAAGGTTAATGTGTTCTTGTTCAAACATTCCTCGACTGAAACTGGTTTTGAGTAGTTCATTAAGAATATTACTATTATATAAGATCATAGAATGAGATCAAATTGATTCTTATGTAATATTTATTCAATATTATAATTTTTCTGGAAATTAAATTATTTAAACTGAAAACCAAGGTAACTGAATGCCTTCATTCTTGTAACCTACAACTATTGTAAGCCATTACAACAATTTCCAAATGCGCAAATTGTGAATGAAGTAAGTTTTGTTTCATTTTGCTAAATCTCAAAATATTTCATAGTGTACATAAAGTTTGGGTTATTTCTGGAAATAACTATGCTAATTTTCATTCAAGTAGTCTAACATTGGTATTTCTTTAGGTATTCGTAATTGCCTCCGAACTTGAAATCGACTTGTATTCGATTTTACGCATTACAGTAGAGAAAACAAAATAAAAATCAGCAAAGTGTAAGTCGGGCTTATACTATGAGGGTCTTATACATACTTTATTTAATGATACATATAGTTTGATGTTAGTAAAGCATGTGTCTTGGGCTGTCCATAGGACTAATGAGTTCATTATATCCGCGATATGCTGCCCTCCAGTTTTCCTTCGGGTCCTCAGATATTCAGCCGCATTAACAGAAAAAAACTTCGCTTGAAACATCATACTAGGAATTGTAGAAATATTGTGGCTGAATGACGGCTCTTTAGGCTGACCAAATCATAAGTACCCTAAAAATTACCATCTAAGAAGATGTAAGATTAGTGCAAGATTGCAAGAACGGCGGCAAACAATTTAAATCAAGACGGTCCATTTCGTGGTGGGTTATAATCCTCTGTAATGGGGGAGGGATTAAAGATTACTTTGACACAATAAGTATTTTTTTTTATTTAAATAGCGTTACGTGATTACAACATTGGCTTATTTGCGCTATATCTTAAGGTTATCTTTTTGGAATTTACTTCTATTAGCCCATCCTTATGTCTAACAAGGAAAATTTAAAGTAATGACACTTAACTTTGAAACTTCTCAATAAATATCCACGCTAGGATCATCTTCCGTTTGTCCTAAATGGCGTATTGAACCATATATACCTATATCTTTTAAATTCTCTTGGCGAACCTATTCCTTGCCAATTGGCTTGTAAATCTTTATATTTCGTAAAATTCAAAGTTTATCATATTTTACTTCATTATGAAGTCAAGAATGACTATATCAGTAATTTATTTATATAGAAGTAAAATTAGATTAGCATTAGATGAAAGTAATTATGATAAGATTTTTATTGCATAATTTTCTACCCTACCAATAACCTACGCTACGGTTACTTGGCGTTTGAAACAGACGCTAAAACACTCGTAGTGGTTGATATATTAAAAGTGAAAGAAAAAACACTCAGAATCGTGCAAAATATACTGAGGAAATACTACTATATAATAATTTCAAATAAAGTAAATTGTAATACTTTTGACACAGGGTAATATTTGATGGTGTCTTAAATTGTAGACGTATGCACATAGGAATAAAGAGAATTAAGATGGAAATTACAAGATAGGTCCACTCCCCATTGACCGTTAAGAGGTTATAATTATTTACAAGTATCATAATTTAATTTAAGAATTTTAAAGCAATTTTATTTTTATGTATAAAATTATACGTAAGTGGTATCTACACCGTATATTAAAACTTGTCTCATCAATTCCATAATTTAGACTTACGTTCTATGCCAATTTTATAACGTTTGTTGCTACTTTGGTAAAATAATAATGAAAATTAGATCAATTTTATACATCGTGCGAAATTAACACGTATATCAGCAGTAATCACACTTTTCTTTCAGATATTTGGATATAAATGTTTCTGAAGACGCATTTTTAATCGACTCCTTGTTACTGTAATTAACGAACTTTAAACAATTTATACTAACATTAAATTGATATAAATATTTAACAAATTTTAAAGGATCTTACTTAACATTCGTTAGCTAACGTTGTTTATCCGATGATAGTACAAGTTGCCCCAAAATATTTTCAATACTTCTCCGATGAATATCTATCACTCTTTAAATTATTTGAAACTGACGAATCCTTAATCTTTTTGCTTTAAAGAACATCGTAAGTGAATTTAAGTTCAATTAATACTGCGAAGGGCGGCGTAAATAATCTAAATTTTAACTAGTATTTCAAGGGCGCTGTAGGTGAAATCAATTTCTGCTAGTACTTTGAAGGTCATCGTAAATGAATTTAATTTTAACTATTACTTTGAAAGGCACCGTAGGGGAATTTAGTTTCAGCTAGTATTTTCAAGGATATCGAATATTAGTTTAATTTTACCCAGTATTTTGCATGGCACCGTACTTTAACTTTAACTAATACTGAATATATTTGGCGTTAATTTTATAGCAATTCATTATTCACAATTAAATGAAACTACGTGATGTATTATTTCTACTTTCTTTAAGTTCTTTACCACGACCTAGGTTTCGTTGTATTACGACATCTTTAGGTGGGCTATTAGCAAAGATATTAGCAATCTTTGCTAATATCCCACCTGAAGATGTAATACAACGAAACCTAGGTCGTGGTAAAGAACTTAAAGAAAGTAGAAATAATACTACACCGCGTAGTTTCATTTAATTACCTTTAACTAATACTTTAAAGGGCACCCGTAGGTGAATTTAAATTTAATTAGTACTTTGAAATGTACTGTATGTGAATTAAATTATAACTTTGAACGGAACTATAGATGACCTTAATTTTATTTAGTATTTTTAGTAGGTTAATTTAATTTTATCGTATGTTTTAAAGGGTACCGTGGATGAATTTAATTTAAACCAGTATTTTAGTGCACCATAGAAGAATTTAATGTTGACTAGTATTTTGAGAAATACCGTAAGTGAGTTTAATTATAACTAGTAGGCACTGTAGGTGAATTTAATTTTAACTGGTACTTTGACGGTATCGTAGGTGAATTGAATTTCCACTGATATTTTGAAGGATACATAATTAAGAGGGTATGTAATTAATATTACATTTAAAATGGCAGATCATTTAGATCCATTGGCTGCTACATTTAATTAAGTGCTATTTTGGATTGATAAACCAATTTATTGACAGTTTACAACTCCTGAAGTCGATAGACTGATACATTAATATTTTATATAAATAAATTATAGGCTTCACGGATTAAAGAAAACGGATAGTAAAACAATGTTGAAAATACACTGGGAAGAAAACTAAGTATTATCAAACTAATTATTGCCAACACTATTTTTGAAATGATATGTAAGAAACACAGGAACAAACTAGAATCATATAATATAGCGCTCATACGCTTCATGAAATTTTGGTTCAAATTTTTACCAAAATTTCATGAAGCGTATAATTTTTACCAAAATTTCATGAAGCGCTCATACGCTTCATGAAATTTTGGTTAAAATTTTTCAAAGTTCTATTTAAATGTGGTGTCAAATAACGGCGAGCCAAAACAAGGTAACAAACGGTAGATAACGATGTGTAAAATATATAAAATGATTTATCCTGATCAAAAGACGGTATACAACAAATGATATGAATGTAAAGTTATATCTCAAACGGATCTTACTGAAATTTACAATTTTTTATCAATAATATTATACTAGCATTTGTTATTATAGATTTGGCGAAGAAATAGTATAATTTACTCTAATATTTTGTGATCACGGAAAGATATGGTTCATTTGATTACAAAGAATTTTGACGTACAAAAATAGAACATAGAGAGAGCAGAGGCTGAAAACCAAGGTTGAAAATGGTAGATGCTGTTTCTACGCAAATTTAACAGTCTAGAACCACAACTATGACGAAACAGCATTATTGCAATTAGTTTCAAAATCTTGGCTTCGACTTCACCAGAAACATCTACAACACGATATCAATTTTTTTCTGAACTATAATGATCGAAAGAATTACTCGATTAAAATTATTGAAGCTGGGATGGTAAATATATATCAAACCTATAGCCATCCATTTATCTATTTAGTTCATATGTTTATTATGTAATGCATATGTTACTTATGATCAGTTACAATAAACTGAGATACCTATAGTTTTAATATTTTTTTCTTTTGTAACATCCGAAAAAGAAGTCCTCGGACGTAAGCATTGAACCTAGCGCAAATACTTGTTTTAAATTAATAGGATCGTAGATTCGAGTACCACAGTCCCCGGGATGCGAAGGTAAGAGGTAGTATCTAGTCAGTTAATTTAGTCAAGATAGTTAGCCGTTTCGCAACATTCGTCTTGCGAACCTCGAAAATCGCTATAATACTGATATGCATTATGTTGTTGTTTACACCGTGGTAATATTCTATCTGTCATGTCTGCATAGCTGCATTTCTGAATGGAAGGTTTACGAAGCCACAGGTATTGACGAAGATATTGAGACATGGGGTTAGACCTGAGATATGGGATATTTTATGAAAACTGACTTACATCTATCGAACAATACAAAATTTGAAGGAAAGAAATCATAGCCCATGTGGCATTTTTGTATAGACATGAGACAAAAGGATTTTTTGATAAAACACAGGTAGAAAATGGGGCAAGAGCACGCCCCCCGCTGATGTACAAACGAACATTAAATTCAAATAATTTCAAATCTATTTATAATAAAAACGGAATAAGGGTTTTTATTTACGATTATTTATCTTTACATACCGATGTTGTATATATATATATATATATATATATATATATATATATATATATATATATATGTTTGTGTGTATGTACGTATATATCCCTACTAGTATAAACAAGCAGCACAAGGAATTTCTATAAATATTGAAACTTCATCATGTTTCATGTTTTTAATCTCAAAAGTATCGTAAAGTTGTCGAGAAGTAAGCGATGTTATTATTTGCCCCATGCAAAGGTTATTATTCTACTTCTCCTTCTTTAAATAGTTATTTGAAAGATCTTGAGTGGGCCCCGACTAGGGTTGACATGTGTAAAATCGCTTTGTTCGGATATTCTACTACAAGGTGCAGACGTCCAATTTAAGGCAACGTTAAAAATAAAACCTCAATCAAGTAACATTATTTATCCCTTTTTCTTTACTGTGAAAACCAATTTAGTATAATTTACTTTGATCCAACGAAAGTTTTTTTTACCTAACAAAATATTCCGATAAGGAAATAAATAAAAAGTTGTTTTCTATTGCCAAAATTCAAAGTATAACTATTTCATACAGTTTATTCAATCATTAAGAATAATTAAACATTATCATAGACTAATGTTTTATAGACGATGTTGAACTTTTGGATAATGTTTGTTTCAAAAGAAATTTATTATTAAGTATTATCACCAAATTGTGAGTTCCATCAATAATAAAAAAGCCTACATTTTATCTCAATATCCAAAGTTTTGATTAAGCCCAATGTAAAAATTTTATTATCGTGATAGATTTGTATTATGGACCTATACATGTGAAAGTTTTTAAAGTGTATCTAAAATCGGAAGGGAAGGTTGATTAACATTAAATTTACCGAGTTTTATTTATAACGTGTATAGTCATAGTATTCAATAGAATAACCTGAAGGTAATTCATACGGTAATATAAACCTGTAAAACGTGATATACAATTTTCATATTAGTATATTATTGCATGAAGGACATATTTATAAAATCTCGCCGCTCAAGAGCGGATATTTACTAATCGTAAAATCACTAATGCCGCTTCTGGTTTGCAATTTTATAGTCTATTCACATTATTTTGATCGCTTACTTCGCTTATTAATTACAATGAAAATATGTGTTTAATATTTGTTTGGTAACCAGTTTTATATATTTTGTATTTTGACGTAATTAAAATTACATCCATCGACCAGGCTAGGTAACTAGAATGGCTGTGCAATGAGTTTAGAGAATGAGGTAGCTATTATTCGCGACTACTGGTTAATATCTACTATTCCTTCGCCTTTTGATATAACTTTGGTTGGTCTAATTGGTTCCTGCCTGCAAATTAAAAACAAGGCGTAAAAGTATAACCACAAAATGTCGTATTTTTAGGTGAATAAGAATTTCTATATAAAAAGGAGAATTCTTTAATACTTTCTAAAGCTGCTGATGCGGTTACTTCCTCTGTCTGTTCCAAAATTGGTGTAGTCTAGAAGTTAACAACTTAAGATCTATTTACTAAAATAATCGTTTTTATGTAAATAAACGAATTGAGTACTCATGATATATATAACAATTAATGGACTAGTAATTTTAGGGCCACCTTCATGTAAACTAATAAGTCTTAGATGATACAATTATGACATTTTAACGAATCGTGACAAACTATCGTAACAAACCGACATTGTAGGGGCGACAAATACGAGCTTTGTTGCTTTCATTCGTGAATACGCTCATCTCGCCCATATTTGAATCGAATGACAGAAAATACCACAGTACTTTAGTAATTAGCCTTAAAATAGTACTGTACTTGTACTTTGCACTGTACTTCAGTAATTTGTCTTTAAATAATAAAAGTTTCAATAAAATATTTATATACATTTTAATTTTTACTATTCCTCGTTCATGCGTGCGATTGAAAGACTCATGAATCTTGGAACTTAACGCTGCAAATAAAACAAAGCGGCAAACAATTGATTTTCCAACTAGCTTTGCTCTGTTTAAAAAGTATTATTAAGTTAATTGTAAGATTAATGCCACCTATTATAAAAATAAAAAAATGAAACTTTTTTAAGTAAGTGCAATTTGTATCGAAACGTTAAATTGTCGTATCTTCTTTTTAGTTGGTTGATTGCCATGAAGTATAGCCCATATGTACACCAATAAAAACTTCATCGAAATTCTTCTACCTATTCTTGCGCGGTGTGCTAACAAATAAATAGATAGGAAATACGTGACGAAAGTGTAGCTGTAACACACATTTTAACAGCAATATTTTTGTGTTTTATTACTTTTGTTCTGTTACCCTAAATATTTTTTTGTAAATATTTTCAATGTACAAGTAGGTCAGTTCTACAATTTTATTATCCTAATTAATGCAATGATAAAGTATGTTCGTTTGTCCTTCTTTCACATCGCAACAAAGTAAGTGATTGACATTTTTTTCTAAATAAATATAGCAAACAATTTAGGAAGTGACATAGAATTATTATAATGGAAAAAATTCTTATTAAATATAAACAAGTACACAAAGTGAATAAGGAATGTCGCACCTGAGCAAAGGGTTGACGTGATTTTTTGTAATTGTTACATAGGCGGTATAAACGAGCAACACACTCGTTCAGTTCAATCCTTAATTTAGAGTCCAACTAATAACGTTATAAATGCAAAAATGTATTTGTTTATCCTTCTTTCATGTCACAAGGAAGCAACAGATCAATATGATTTTTGCAAAGAAGCAGTTATCTTGCTGGGAAATGACAAATGTTAGTTATTATCCCAGGAAATCTTATCCTTCCCAATATTATAAATCCAAAAAGTGTGTTTATTTGTCCTTCTTTCACGTTGCAACGAAGCTACGAACGGACGTGATTTTTTGCACAGTTATAGTTGGCGAACCAGAAAATATTACTTTTTTCCGAGCATATTAGCATTTTTTTTGCATTTTCAAATTTGTATTGAAATGATTCTTCTAAACTTGTCAATCTTTAGCGATTTTGCCGAGTAATTGAGTTGCAAAAAGCCGAGTTTCATGAAATTAAAGTATGAAACCAATAAAAAGTAATATCCCTGAATTATAAGTGACGGTTTGATTTATTTTTTTTAAATTATAGGTGAAGGTTTGATCCATTTTTTTTTCAAAATCATTGTACTACATATTCCCAGAGTTTATAATAAACTTGCCGAAAATAGACGTTTTTCGTGAGATATGTAAATACGCCCTTAAATATGAATGTAAAAGCTCTCATATTTTCCACTAAATGAAACAAATAACTGATCAAGTTTCAAACCTGACGTCACTGTTAAGCCACACTGCTATCGCCTAGTATAAGCATCAAGACGGAAAACCACGTTGAGCTGCCATCTTTTTCCTAATTCTTTTGTTTTCTTTTACTAACTTTGTTTATGAAATATTTAAATTATTCGAAATCAATTACTTGAAGTTGACGAATATACATATTATTTAAAATATCAAAAAATGTAAAGATTCGATTAATCGCCCATCGAATTAGTGAAATATAATGTAAAATAAAGTAAATTTTTGGCTATGAATTTTTGCTATTATATGACGTGCTCTTTCGATTTGTTTAGCATCAATAGTTATTTCGAAATCAGCATAATAAAGTACGTAGTATTGTTGGTTTTCTAAGTTAATTATTATATTTTCTTAGTTTATTATCCTGTAGTCTGTGTTTAAAACTCAAGTAAACGTTTTTAAAAATACAATGTATTAAAGTAATTATTAAATAATAACTTACACTATGAAAAAAACAATGGTAAGTCCATATATTATATAGAAGCACAATTATAGATGCATTATACGCATAGTAAGTAAAACAGATCAGAACACAGTAATTACTGCTTAATACTATAAACCAATTAATGATTTTAGCGGGAATTTTCACAATTATATTATTTATAGCTATAAGTTTTTATTGGTGGTAATGATTTAAGAAGGCTGCACAAAATAAATAATGTTAGTATAAAAGTTACGTGTATGATGTTATAAATCCATTAGTTGGCGATCTATGGCATATAAATATTAGCAGGTTATTTCTCTGGTAAGTGAGCAGCAGTAAAGATTTTCAATAATATTAAACACATAGATGAATAAATGACGTAAAAATTTACCTATATCTAAATACAACATTGGAAGAACAACACAATAATGATACAATATTTCGATACTTTGTTATCATATTGTGATTGTATTTTACTAAAAAAACGTAAAAATAACTATTTAGTTAAGTTCACATGGAAATTTATGCAACGGCAGTAAAGAAAACGTTTTCCAAAAAATGGACCTTCACTTTTTGGATACACAAAGTGTAAAAATTTTTAGATACTTGCCAGAGTGTCTCCACGCGTTATTACTTTTTCGGCTATCTATCACGTTGTTTACGTCTTTTTAGCTATTTTTAGTCTAAGAGTCCGTGGTCTGGTTTTATTCTGGTATTATCCCAGCAACAGCTTTGCAAGATGGTTCTATACCCACTTCATTTCTCCCATAAATTTAAGCTATCTAGGACATGAAAATAAGTAGCCCATTGAAAAAATTGTATTAAATATGTGGCCGACCTGATTTCTGTGAGTATCGCTACTCTACTTATACACATACGGCAATATATAATTCGCATGTATCAATTAAAACATGAATTTTAATGTGCTTTAAATTCTCAGAAAATATGAATCTGTTACATATTATGACCAAACTATTGACAAAAACTTAAGAATACATCAAACAAATGATTGACATTAAAAACTACAATATTCATTATTTTTGGCTTTTTGGTGACTTTAGGATTCTCTACTTTTTAACGAGATGTGGCCTGAGAGTGCACCAGTCTATGCGATTTGGTTATTTAAGCGGTTTCTCGTGGTGCAGATTATTTTTAATTATAAAAGTCTCTAAAGTCGTTTAAATTTACACTGCTGATAGTAACCTGAGGACATTCTAATATTACAAAATTAGTTTTTAGCTGTGAACTACAAAATAAGAAATTTTCACAATCTACTAGTCTTTCATTTCCGACTAGTGCAAAAAAACAACAATATATGATAATAGAAAATAAATTCAACAGTACCCGATTATCGAATCGGATACTGTTGAATTCGTTCGTCCAATATTGAAATTAAATACCGTCATCTATTGAATAATTAAAAACATTAAACATTTGGTTTTTAAAAGAAATAGATGACGCTGTAAATTCATTAAAAAGGAGGTAAGCTGTTAATTAATTAATTAGTAGTAGAATCGAGTAATAATACTGATTCTTGTTGCTATAAGTCTCAAATATCTGCTAATAAGTTTATGGGTCGCTTACTAAAAGTTAATACGAACATTTTAGCGGAAATCACCTATTCTTACTTGGTTGGAAATAATGTTGTGTATGATTTTAGGAAAGGTTTTAACTTTTAGATCAAAAGTTTAAGATATATTTAGATATAATTTTGTAAGATTTCACCTGCAGAAACCCGGGTTTGTCGCCACTGAGATGTAGTCTCGTTACATTAAAATAACATAGTCTACCAAAAAGACACATTGCGACAATTTTGAACAAAAGCAATTTTTTTTATAAGTTGTATTTCCATAAAGTATCATACTATTCCCCGAGTATGGAACAATGTTTAATTTTTATTAACATATATCATAACTTGGCGCGCAATATTTTTTAACATAATATGGTCGGCCTCCGTCTCGAAATCGTCATATTATTTCTGCCGCACTTGGCATAACAAGCATCGGAATAAATTATTTGCCTAACTGATTCTATTACAAGCTGATCATAGGATCATGATGATACAAAGAGCATCTTCATGTCCACCTACATTATCAATGTTCATGTAGGAACGTTATATTTTTGTTGCATAACTTGTTCGAACTTTTTGGAATTTTGTCCAGATTTGGTACAAACACTAACTGCGCAAAAATATTTTTCTTATTACTCTCCTACGTAAATTGGTAAAAGAAGTAAATTGCCTGCATTAGTTTTACGATGCGCTTTAAGAACGTTCAAAGACCATCTTGTTAAAGCGCGACTAGTAATTTGCATTCAGATATTAGTGTGGAAATACCACACTGCCTATATAACTAAATAACATTGGATATTCCTTAATATGTTGATAAATTGACAAACTATTTCAGGGCGATTGTTGAATTTTATGACAACGATGCACTGTATTGTCCCATCTGTCTGTATTGGTCGGGTAGCCAACTAATAAAGGGCGGAATCAAATCATGGGATGTTGTTAGATAGGTACTTGAATTAGATTCCGATCAAACGAGATAATTCAGATTGCAAACTAATTTTTTATAAAGTTGAATTATAAAGGCAAATATCGCGTTCTATGAAGCATAATATTGACTTCGTATTTCACGTTTATCCAATTATAATTTGATAACGTAAGCGAATCAGGTACTCTCTTTTTTACCCGGTAATTAAGTACCGGGCGTGGAATTATGAAATATATTTTTACTTTCTAGATTCTATACATTAACTACATCCATTCGACCGTGTTTTATTATATTGTTATTTTTATTTCACGATTTTTTGTTCATTACATGTACATGCACGATACGCAAGTAACATCGACGAAGCGAATATCCATAATTTGTTTGCTATGTATGCAAAATATAATTCTCATATTCAGTGTAATTCTGAATATAAACATAGATAATATACACATATATTAAATCCTCATTGTGACTACAGATATTTGAATAGTTATTTGCTCAATCATGGTATTACGCAAACTATACAAATTGCGTAGAAATTTCATCTCATAACAGCAACGGAACTAGTGACATAATGAAAAACTGTACGGAACGTAAAATTCCATAGAATATTAAGTCACATTGTATTAGGTTTATTGCATTGTATTAGGTTTATTATACAAAAGCTGACATAAAAGAAAATAAAAAATAAATGGATGACGTAAAAGAACTAAAATCACAGACTTCCAAACCACCTTAGCTTATTTAAAACGATCATGTACTATGATAGAAGTGCCGACTTCTATCATATCCCATGTAAATCTTATAACAGCGTATATACTTTTTAAATGAGAAAGTAACTTCTTTCTCATTGTAATCAACATATGTGTGCAAGTAACAACAAAGTAAGACAGACCTGGTCTTAATATATCTTACGAGTTATAAAATACTATTATTTGGACAAAGTTGTCTCAGAACTTATGTTTCATAGAATTGTATTTCAATGTCTTTTTAGTTTGCCAAAATTTATCATAACTTCATTCGATCTTACAGAAAAGAATTTGAAAAACTTTCTTAACTTCCTATATGGAAATACTTCATATGAAAATAGGTAAAAAATGTAACAAAAGATTCCCGTCTATATTTGTAAGGGCATGAAATATTCAATATACTGCATATTTTATTTAACTAAATTAGTGAAAATCCTCTGTCTATGACCAATAAACAATTGAATAACATAGTTTCAAAACTCACCAATTCCATTTTTTCAAAATTAATTTTTTGAAGGTTTCTATAGAACACTGTGTTAATTTGCTTCCAAATTCTTTAAAAGACCATAAATTAAAAGTTACTTAAAATATACATAATTTTTTTTCAAACTCACGAACTATTATTTGTTTAAATTCATGCTTTGATGATATTTTATAAAAAAAAAATAGCTTTGCTAGACACAATCGTGGTGCGACTTTGCTTCGAAAATCCTCCAAATTAAAGAAAAATCAAAACAAATGTAAATTAATTCACCACGGTTTTTTCTGGTCTCAAAGATTTCGTCAGCTGGAGTCAGCGAATTTTGAAACTACAAAACTCAAATCTCTTTTGGTAATATTTAGGTGTCCCACGCATGAGTGAATGAAACAGGACGTGGCAGTAATTACTCAAAATGCGGACATTTCTGTTTTTTATTGAATATATTAAAAAAAAAGAGTGACACAAATTGAAAAAAACAAACATTAAATTTGAAAATCGCTTCACGTACTACATAGATGTATTTGGGACTTTTAATATTATAATATTGAAGAAAGGAAATTAGATTTGAAAGAAAAGGGACACAATTATTATTTGATTGCAATGACTGTCGTTCTTTGCTGAAGTAAATTTTCATTAATTAAAATTGTCAGGATATTTCGTCCTTTACTACGGAAAACCGCTTTTCATTCTCTGATCTTAGTATTATATAAAATGAAACTTCTAATTGCTTTCCAAAATCTGAATACAAAGGGAAGCCTTTTAAAAGAGTTTTTAAAAGAAAGAGAAACGGTGACACTGTTACTTATTAGCACATAAAAATATACATTGAAAAGAAAAATATGTAAAACTCACAACCATTTCAAGAAACAAATTGAGGCTATTATTAAATGACTAGAATATTAAACCTATTGCCGCAACCCGTATATAGTTCTTATAATATGTAAAATAATTAGTGATTATTTTCTCCTATAGATAAACATTAATTTTAAAAACAATCAGGGGTGAAATTATTTGCGTCCGTAGAACTTTACCCAGTTTCAAAGTCGTTCTGAAACATACGAAAACATTGAACATAATAAAATCAACTCTTGAGGACCTTGATCATGAATCAAGAAATATTTGGAATGTAAGACACAGACAAACAAAAAATCCTCTAAACATGTTCTACATAGACCTCAAACCGAAAAACAACAATAAGGATATATACAATGTAAAGACATTGCTGAACTGTATCATTACTTTTGAAGCTCCCAGACCAAAATGCGAAATTCCACAACGCACCTTCAGTCATATGGGCATCCAAGAACATTTTTCTATCGGCAACCTTAATGTGTAAAATGCGCGGGCTCTCGTCGTATCCATGACTTCCCCACTTGTTGATGGTAATTACCCGGCAAATTAGAAAGGTTGTACAGTATACAAGGAATTACAAAAGGTCAACTACTCAGTCCCACATCAAGGATAACCAGGAAACAGCTCGCTGAATCTATAAATCCAACCACCTAAATACTGATGCTCAAACCTATGCCAACATACTAAAGAATAATGACTCTAATAGATACTACACTGATGTAAAAATAGAGGATAATGCATACGCCATACTCTTGAAGTTGAATGAAACCTTGCATCCAATTATGAATCAAATGCTGGAGGTAACAAAACTTCTAAACGAATTAATGTCAAAACTGCCGTTAAGTTCACACCATTAAATTCATGTGTCTGGAATGCAAATGGCTTGTCAGACTACTATACGGAATTGAAACTTTTCCTGAGAATCTATAAATAGACGTAATGCTTATTTCCGAAACACATTTTGCCACCAAAAGTTACTTCAAGATACCGGGATATATATTGTATCACACAATGCATCCAGACGGAAAAGCACACGGAGGTTCAGCGATTTTAATTAAGCGTAATATTAAACACCATCAATATGCACCTTTCAACCGAGAATACTTACAAGCTACTAGCATTAAAGTTTCTGACCAAATCAGCGAAATAACTATGTCAGCACTCAACTATCCACCGAGACATAGTATTAAACAAGCAGACTTTGAAGACAACTTCAACTGTCTAGGTCGCCGCTTCTTAACTGGCAGAGACTTCAATGCTAAGCATACGTTCTGCGGCTCTAGATTGATTCTACCATGAGAATGTGAGCTTCTAAAATGAATTCAAGCAAACAATATGGATGTTCTCTCCATGGGTCAACCAATACACGGGCCTACAGATCCAAACAAGATACCCGACATCATTGACTTCTGCGTAATTAAGGGAATCAACAAAAGCTATGTATCCTGCAAAAGTTGCATGGCTTTTTCCTCTGACTACTCTCCCATCATCCTGCATCTTTCGAACAAGTTTGCAGAAAAGAACGAAAATATATCCTGCTTAATAAAAAGATAAACTGGACATACTTCAGACACCTTATCGACGCAGCATTTGAGCAATTAGTAAGTCTAAAAACCCACAAAGATATCACGGATGTTCTTTAACCGAACGGTGCAGTATACAGCTTGGGATTCTACTCCTCTACACAATCCCAAAGTGGGTGCCTACCCTATAGCTAATCGCCTGTTGGAGGTAGTATCATAAAAGAGAAAAATCCTAACGCAATGGCAGATCACAAAATGTCCGCAAGTGAAGACACGTCTGAACCACATCGCTAGACAATTAAAAAAATCACTTGCATCGCAACACCAACTTTCAATCTCACCCGGCTGGACTGGACGCTTCAAACTATTATCTGTGGAAGGCTACGAAAAAAATTAAACAGCCTGTGACTACTTCGCTACTCTTGCGAATGCAGAATGGAAAATGAGCCCAAACTGATCTCGAAAAGGCCAAAACTTTCTCTGAACACCTTTTAACATCATTTAAACCCCACCCGAGCGAAAGCACACCTGACCACGAGAAATAAGTGCACGAATTTCTCGAAGACGCCACACCTGCCCTGACGAAAAACGAAAATGACATACATTTCACAAGACAACTGGTACTACGGGCTATAAAAAAACGAACCGTATAAAAGCACCAGGATACGACCTGATTACAAGTCGCTTTCTGCTGGAATTACCTTATTCTGAAATAATCTTCCTGACATAAATCTACAACTCGATGACTAAGCTGAAATTCTTCCCACCGCAATGGAAGGTGACTCATATAGTTATGATCCCGAAAGCAGACAAAGTGCTGGATGACCCCAAGTCTTATAGGCCAATTAGCCTACTACCAATTCCTTCGAATATATACGAGTCACTACTAATAACACGCATACTACGAATAATTAGTGAAAAACATCTATTACTAGACCACCAGCTTGGATTTCGCCATAAACACGTTACTAAAGAACAAGCTCACAGACTTGTTAATGAAATAGTGCACTCATTCGAAACAAAGTACTGCGCGGCTATATTCTTCGACATAGTGCAAACGTTTGATAAGGTATGGCATGAGGGTCTTCTGTACAAAGTCAAAGCAATCATGCCTCATCACTTGTATGTTGTGATCAAGGCCTTTTTGACAAATCGTCATTTTATGGTCCAAAGCGGAAAGGCTACACAGTAGCGGATGTGGTCCCTCAAGAAAGCATGACTGGTCCTATACTCTATCTCCTTTGTACCTTGGATACGTCAATTGTCACTGGAACATTCGCCGATGACACTGCTATCCTTACCGGCCAACGCGAGCCAAAAACGCCATCAAAAATGCTTCAACAAAACCTAGACGAAGTGGCTGCCTTGCTAAAAAATGGAGAATCAAAGTAAACGAAACAAAGGCGGTAAATGTGACATTCACCCTCAGCAGAGGGAGTTGTCCCCCAGTCTATTTTAGCTAAGTGCAAACACCACAGGCAAATTATGTGCGATATCTGGGCATGGATCTGGATAAACGGCTGACTTAATGAAAACACATATTTACGAAGCGCAAACAATTGAGCTTACAATTAAGGAAAATATACTGGCTTATTGGCAGAAAGTCCCAATGGTCATTAAAAAGCAAACTGTTCTTGTAAAAGGCTGTACTAAAACCAGTGTGGACTTATGGCATTCAATTGTGGGGAACTACGTCCCACTCAAACATAGAAATACTGCAACGGTTCCAAAATAAAATACTTCGGATCATAACAGATGCCCTATGGTTTGTGACCAATGAGCAACTGCATAAAGTCCTAAGAGCATCTACAGTGAAGGAAGAAATAATCAAACATACCAAATCGTACTGAGACAGAATCCTTAAGCAACAAAATATTTTGGCAAAGTCGCTGATGGACAACCACCAGTCAAATCGCAGACGAAAACGAAAAATATCCCAAGATGCACTAAAATAGAATAGTGTTAGGTTACGAGATGCGGCAGAGGCTGCATCCGTAATGTCCCATAATGTGCGTAAATATAATACTGGGTAATGTCCCATAATGGCGACAGATAAATAAAATGACAAAAGAAAAACAATTTTCAGTAATTTTTTAAAAAGGACCTAATAATGATTTCGCAACAACATTTAGTTTTAGTTTTTAACAAGTTTACGAAGTTAATTTTTTGTATACTTGTGTACTTTTTGAAAAAGTTTTCTTGTATACTTTTTGAAATTTCAAAAAGTGAAACGGAACTGTTATAAGATCACGTTCGTGTCACAGTCGTTTATCTTATAAACCGCTTGACATAAAGACTTAAAATTTGGAATAGTAATAAAATATATTAATTACTACCTATCTCAGTAGGTAACACTCAAAAATATTAATATGGAAACTGTAGGGGAGAGGAGTATCGAAATAGTGGGATATTATTTGAAAGGACGAATAATAAAGGGTTCAAAAATATATTTTTTTTAAATTTTAGGTAATGTATCTCCAAAGATATACTGAAAAATATGCAAAAACTATATTACCGAAACCGAAACGAAAAAATGTTTATACCACATATTACAGATTACGTCATCGAATCCAAAACATATGTGTATTTCTGAAATCGAGTAGTTTAAGAAAAATTTTGAAAAGATAAAATTTTTAGAAAGCCAATAGTTGTAGGGAAACTATAAAGCTTATCCTAGGTGTTATAATTTATTAAATATGTATCATGATTCTACGTCTGTGAAAGATAAAGAAGGCAATATATGTACGTAGAGAAAAAATTATATTAGAAAAATTATAAAAGAAATTAAATTAGGAACTTAATGGAAAAACTATGTACCCTTAAATGTTTATAAGTGCCTAAATGTGTAAAGAACGCTCGTAGTACGAGTTCCACTCGAGTGTTGCGAGTGCTTTTGGCAGGTTTTTTTAATTTATGAAACTATTTTAAAACGTATAAAAAATGTTATTACCATATCACTATTAGTTATTTTTTCAAAAATTGCTAAAAAATTGCAATTAACAATAGAAACGTTCCTAAGACATTATTTTACTACTTTTTTTACTTTATCGTAATTCTATTTCGTTCCAAATAGTTAAAACCCATCCACTATATTTTTGGTTACTTGTAATCGTGCCCTTACACAGTGTTTGTACTGTTGAAGAACGCGTATTTTGTCTCATACGACCTCGAATATTAACATAACTACATTTTTATTAAAATTTTGTATTGGCATGAAAAATATATATTCATCTAAGTATAAATTATTTACGTTTCAGAATATTATACTTCAGAGAGACGGATTATTCTCGATCAAGCTTATAAATTATACATAAATTCACTTAAAACGTAGTTGCACGTATAAATCAACACGTTTGATTTTTAAATTTGTCAAGAGCGGAAAATAGGAGGGTGCGATTCAAAAACGAAGCAAAAAAGATTTTTTTGCAATCGTGGAAAATTTTCTAAAATATATCTCTGTGGTGGAAAAATTGTTCGTTTTACTGGTGTTATGATTATAGAAAACATAATTTCATAATTATTCTTATATTGTTTTGAATATATTTCTTTTGAATATTATTTGAAAGTCTACATTTTTTAATATATATATAATTATATATATATATATATATATATATATATATATATATATATATATATATATATATATATATATATTCTTTTGAATATTATTCTTATATTCTTTTAAATAGATTTTTAATAAATTGGATTGACAGAAATCGTTTTCCCTTACGTATAGTATTTGCAGCTTGTTTTAAATTTTAAAAAAAATTATATACTAAATAGATAAATTATGAGATAGTCAGGTTGAAAAAGCTATGGGGTGAAGGTAAAGAAAATGATAATTAATGGAATAAATGCATGCATTTCAAACGGTAGGTAATAAAAAAGATAAGTTTACAAAATATATGATAATACAATACAGGAGACTGCAAAATAAACTGACGAATTGGATTAAAATATATCTGAAAGGCGTGATAAAAATACAATAATGGATGCTTTACAACGATAAACAAGGTGAAAACTGTATAATCAGGTCACCGTCTAGGTAGGAGTTGGCACAATAGCGTAGGCAGAAATATTTACATACCAAAATGTATTCCAAATGCAAAACTTGCATACGAAGGTCATTTTTTGTTTTAAAATAAAGTGTCTGAAGTGGTCAACTTTATTTTATATTATAACTTGTACGTATATTGTACATGTACTGGATGCAGCAATGATTTATGCGAATAAATGGACATTGCAAAAACCCCTTCAAGTTAATCGGTATTAGTACGCCTTCAGAAAAAAATGTGCGTAAACAATGAAAAATCATAATAAACAAAATTAATTTTTCCAAAAAGATATATAACAGAACTTTGCCTTACAACTTTAACTTTGCCTTACAATATTTCCAGATCTCTATGTTTCGTAATATTTTGATTCAAATCAAGTGCCTTTGTCAAAAAATGTGCATACAAAAGACACTCACTAGAAGTGGATCTTAATGTGTTGCGGTTTTTCTATGTGCATATCCGTTTGAGAACTGTACGCGCTTTAAATCGTGCCGCTCAATTATAGTGATAAGGGTCACAAATATCTACTAAAGGCTTTGTTATAAAATGACGCCATTAAAAATAAAAAATAGACATACATATTCGCATTACAAATAGCATTAAATGTTTCATAATCTCGGATCAAAGAATAATTATAATATTTACATAATTCCAATGTGATGGCGAATTCTTTGATTTCACGTCCTGTCTTATATTCGCACTGCATAATGTTCACGTATCTTTTCACTTATCTTTTATGAAAAGATACGTGAACATTATATATACACTTTGCATGTAACATACATGATATGTATGTTACATGCAAAGTGAGCTAAAATGATATATGTATGTGGATAAGGCGTAGTCTTCTAGAGCTTCGTGAAATGAATATATATTGCTTCCTTCCCTAGGGATAATAAAGAACAAATTCAAGATTTTGCGAAACCCTTAATCATTTTTCATATTTAGCAGCCTTGTATATTAAACACGTCTTGTCTTTAAATCGTTTTTTAGAAACATTATTTTTTTTAGTTTTAAAGACAATTCATTAATTTAAATTATATATAGAAGAATATTGATCACGTAAACATGTTTGTTGGTTTACGAATGCATAATTAACGATAAGTAACGATTAAACACAACCGCTGTCTTTCGGCTTATTTGAGACAAAACCTGAAAATATCTTAATTTTTGGAAACTAAAGTAAATAAAATAGTATTATATTTATGTATAGTATTTATGTACAACACCGATATATATGGCGGAATTATTAATACGAAAGCAAACTCCTAAACGACGAGCAGCCGGATGTCGAACGTATTGAGTGTGAAATAAAGATTCTAACAAATATTTTATATTTAAAAAGGAATCAGTCTTTACTGAAGATAAAAAAAATGTGTTAATATACGAGATACAGCGTTGCCGTCATTGCGTATGATTGTTATTAGAAGTTTTATCGTATTTTTTAACAAAAAAATGTAAAAGAAATGTAATTAATCATTCAGTGTTAAGCTTATCTAGGTCATTTAGTATTAACATGTTAAGGTATCTTATACAATATAATATTTTACTTCATAATAGCAGATCGTAATTATATTTTCAATGTAGAGGTGTACTGATATACACTTCGATCGAACTCTAACAATTTTTTGATAATTTGTCGTCGACTGCAGTTGACTAGAAATGTTTCTACTTCAAAAAAGAAAAGAAATATTGTCATATGTAGTAGGATATTACTGAGCCATTAACACCAATTACTGTGTAAATTGTCACCAAACATAAAAAACCATTAATATCAACTACAGAAAAAAAATGAATGGTTTACCATTAAACTAACTGGAGAAAAATATCGAATAACTGGGTCTGATTATAACTATATATTAAACGAATATCACGGTAGTAGAGAGCAAATGAATCAAAAATTCATCGGGACTCCAAATCGTGAAAACTTTATATACTAATACCTATAATATCAATAATAAAAGCAAAAATGAAGTACAAATAGGCATAACAATGGCAAATATATATATATATATATACACACACACACACACACATATATATATATATATATATATATGTATGTATTTATATAACTATTCTTCACTTGAACTTTTTGAAACTTTTGGTTTGTTACAAGAAAATACCTTATTGACAACATTTTTGACGGATTATTTTTTTTTATTTTAATGTCTTATCAGATGTAGAAACATCAAGATGTATTTTTATTATGATATTTTGATCCGCAGAACAGCAAGAACTTACGGACGACGGAGATATAAAGCGTAGTCTTAATGACAATAATTAGGATACATACAATAATAGAAGTCGCTATTGTTAAAATATATGTTTTTAATTTTTTTTGTACATTAGGCGTTATTTCTGAGATAACTTTCAGCTACGAGTTTCATCATTATTTCACATTTGTCTTAATAAATAGTGATTCAAAATATATAAAACAGACTAAAAAAGCTATTAAAGAGGTTTTTTTCGAGTGTCTAATGGTTTAAGATCTAAAAATGAGTGTAGATTCAATATAAAAAAGGATTGTAGATACAATGTAAAAAAGGATAGAAGTGAAAATAATTTAATCTGAAATATTGCCACATCAAATACATGTGCTTTTCCAAATCTAACAGAAATGCCTGTTGCGTTTAGAATTAAAATAAAATTTTAAGATGCTTCATTCCCATCTAGTTGGAGTTGTACACAGAACTTTGTTCATTATTTCAACGGCTTTTACCTATTACTGTTTGGAAAATTAGACGCCCAAAAAAACTTTCTAGCCTTATTTGTGTGTTTTTATCTATTTGATATAAAAAGTATACTAAAATATATTTAACATTGTTATAGCTTTGTTATAAGCTATGCTCACAATTAATATATTCAGTTCTATTGTGGATTAAACTTAACTCTGCAATTTGCAGTTAAAGATAATAAATAGTAACTACTAATTTGAAATCGTATTAACATTAACTTATTCCTTATTTTCTATCATATTTAAAAACAAATATCATATGTGAGTATTTGACATAATGGAAACATTTTCAAGTATGGTTTTAATACTTCCATTAATATCGCGGAGATTTATGATTTAGATATTTTGTAGTAGGATTGATTAATATCCCTTACAGATAATACCCCTTAGGATTGATTAATATCCTTAAATAGCATTGAGTTACTACGCTATACGATTATGTCCTCGATTTGTTGCAATTTTGTCTTTCGGCTAGTTTGGTATAATGATAATACTTAATGTGTCAGTATGTGTGCTGGTATACTGTTGCCTATCTCACAATTAATTTGTATACAATGACTTTAATGATTAAGAAAAGAAAACAATTTTGGCCGCATATGAAAACGATATGTGCTCCGCTTACGGTCTACGTTCAATGGAAAATTAGGCGCTAGTAAATAAAGTTTTTATGTAGACGTTTTAAGCTGGGCTACGCCCACCTTAAATAAAATGATCATACAAAATTATAAATTCACTGTAGAAATATTTACAAGCTTAAACTCTAAAAACTTTTAAAAACGAAATACTGATTAGGGAGCTCTCAATTTACTCAGGGTTATAAAATGCCGCATGGATTGAAATCGCTTAAATTGCAATATATTTCATTATCTTCAATAAAAAAAGAAATGAAATACTGATAGTATTTTGAAATTTTACTTTTGTTCTTATACACATTCCATTTTTTAATATGTCATTAGACTACTCTTAAAAGTTCTCGCTATTTCTATTTCTTTTAAAAATATATGAAAAACAAAATAACAAAAAGCTTCGTAAATATAATGAATTTCTTATCTCCGCAGACTTCTCATTAAAATATATTACAATAATACATAAAGTATCAGTGTATTTGAATTGTATTTACATTGTTTACTGTACGTATAATAGAATCGTAAGAAATGTCGAGAGTAGGACATTGAGGACATTATGGAAGGGTGATTGAAGGGTATTAGTTGCGACTAACAGAGGTCAAAACAACAGTTTTTTAAATCGTTTCATATCTGCCTGTTCGTTTTTCTGTACGAATGAAACTAGGTGCAGTAATAATTTTTTTCCTAGATCAAAATCTGAGACATATTTTTTCACGCTTCATTACTTAGGAACAAAAAAGAAAAAAATCTTCATAAATCCTGCGCATACAAAAAAATCCGAATTGATTTTCACTGTTATGCAGTTTCAGGTCATAAAAGAAAATTTAACGTCATTTCATTGCACTTATATTCTAAAGTTGCAATTTTTCTTTGTCAAAAAGTAAGTGCTTAGCAGATGTCAAATCACCACTTAACAAAACGTAATTAAAATACAGATTACCATTTCACTATTCAAAAGTATAACTGTGGCATCTTTTATTTTTTTTCTAAGCAGCCATCATTATCTCAGTGTATTGAAATGTAGTTTCACAATTTTCCGCTAGATGACAACATTAATTTTATTTTAAATGAAACCTAATTTTATATTGATCTTTTATATAACAGGATTTATTTTATGTTTACTTATAATAAAACTGTGGAACTGGCGTGACATTGAACATTAAACATGTTGAATAATTACATAATAAAAGTAATAGAATACAAAAATATAGTTTTTGGAATTTTTGTCTGTTTGAATACGCATCATGTAGAAACTATTATTTCAATTATGATGGGAATTTTGAAAAATGTAAGAGTTGCCTTGAAGTAATATTTAGTTTTTATTTCATCGGGATCGAGTCACTCAATCAGATGATATGCTTATTTGATATTTTCAAAAATGTATTTCAATTGTATTAATACAACAATAAAGACGTGTCTAGCGAGGTGTTGTAATTATATGAAGGTATAGTGTATCCATGTGCATAAATAGATGGCACTAGGTCTAATTTAAATCGCGCATAAAATTTTCCACCAAAACAGGCGTTGGTGAAATGGGCGTGGCCAGTAGATAATTGTGGAGTGATGCGAGAGGGTAGGTGTTTAAATAAGCAATCTGAATACGGCAGACGCTTGATGGCAGACATCGTTGTTGGTCGTCTTAGGCATATACAATTTTTTGATGATGTATGTATTCGACATAAGCTTAATACTTTTCATTGATTTGTTCATAGTATAAATCTTTTGTTAATATTTTGTAATTTAATTACTTTGATATGTATTATTAATCTGTAAAAATTTGGATATTTCGTACTTTATCATCTATACGTTTAATAAAACTGTAGAATTTGTTAGTCTTCATATTAAAGGAATTTAACCAAACATTATTTAGGGGAATAAAACAAAAGTAATATGGATATAAAGATATACGTAGACAAAAATTTAAAGATATTCTTTTGCAATTATTGTTGATTTGTGTGTTTATTTGTACACGTATCACACAAAAACTATTAAACCAATTTAGATAGTGTTTTTAGAAAATTATAGGGATTAGCTAGAAGTAACATTTAATTTATCGCAATTGATCTCTCAGGAGATTAGCAAATACACTATTTAAAAAAATACATTTAAGTTGTATTAGTACAACAACAATAAAGAAGTGCGTAGCTACTCGACGCTTAGAAATTAAAGAGATATACGAATAATGTACATATATACATAAGAAGTCGGCATCTATATTTTAAATCGCGCAATGATTTTTTTCTCCCAAATTTTGATGAAAATTTTGATGACGTTTGGACTGATGTGGCAGCGAAAGGTACTTAAATAGACAACCAGAATACGAACATATGTATGAGGGCAGATATCATTGTCAGTCGTCTTTCGCACAGAAAACTTTTCCATATTCGATGCATTCGTTACAAGCTTACCATCTTTATAAATTAGTTTAATATTTGAATCTATTGTCAATATTTATAATTTAATTACTTAGGTAAGTTTAGTATTAGGCTGTATAAATTTGACTGTTACGTACTTTATTAATACATAAAATAACACTGTAGAATTGATGCATTTAAACATTAAAGGTATCTACAAAAACAATGATTTAGGAGAACATAACAGAAGTACACACACGAACTGTAGAACACAAAACACTGTTTCTTAAATGGTTATCTGTTTTATGTGAGCCTGTTATTTGTTTGCGCATTGCGCAAAATATTTAAAATAATTTTATTGATTTTTTGGCTAGTGGATTCTGTTGGACCAGGGGTAATATATAGATGATACGTTTTTTTCGCAATTGACTTACTAAAAAGAATATATACCAATTTTACGTTTGAATATAAAATGTACATACTTAAAAATGTGTACTTTTTTTAATTACTTTTCAGTTCATTTAATAATATTTTATATAAGCCCACACACAAAGTTTTGCGGGCACAGCTAGTTATAAATAAATATACATATTTAAATTTATATTTAATTGATATATTCATATATTACAAATAATATTATGGCCAAAAGGTGTTTGCACGAATCTAATAAATATTGGTGCAATGAAATTAATGTATCCATTTCTGTGCGATACTTCCGAGTACTTACAAGAAAATAACGTAAAATATGTTTTGCATGAAATAAAGTAAATGGTAATGAATCAATTTATTAGCTTGGAACATTTGGAAAGTCATGCGATACAATATAGAGTGGCACTAGGCGCTTCATCATATGCAGAAACTAAACATTTGAAAAATTTTCAATAATAACAGAAATAATAGTAAGTGTAAATTATGTAAAGTAAATTTAGTTAATGAAGTAATATCAGATGACATCCAAAGGCATATAAAAGCATCATGGTAAAATGTAAAAATCTGAGTGAAATAACGTTTAATAAAATCGTAAATAAATTGGTTACATTATGTAATCGGTCAACATAATTCATAATAATAAACGACCACAAAGGTTATGTTCGCATATTATCTATTTGCTTGTTTACTGTTTATCGTTATCTATGTTTATATAGTCTTACTGACATAAAATATACAACTTGAGATAGAGTTCGATGTCTTTTATGTTTGTTTTCGAGACGGTTCTAAACAAGCTTCACTTTCATATCCGAACCACCATATGCTTTAAGCCATTTCCCACGAGGTGAAAAGCGATATCAAACCATCCCGCAATATGACAGGGAGAACGGCCAGCACATGCAAGAGCCACCAAAGATATATATATATTTATATATATATATATATATTTATATATATATATATATATATATATATATATATATATATATATGTATGTGTGTACTTTGTATGGTTTTATTTGATTATTGTGCTTCTAAATTTATTCGTATTGTTGAATTCATGCACACACACAAACGCACGATTTTTTCATGTTTGTATACATTCCATTCATGTTTTATAATCAATTTTTATTCAAATTTTGTTCCTGATTTTTTTCTATTTTCACTTCTATTACTGGTCGAGAACAGTAATTTAATCAAAATAACTTTAGATACTATTGATGAAAAAATGTATTTTAGGATGTTTAAGCCATTTTTAACAAATAACTTATAAGGCAGAAGTCGATACCCCTTTCTTTAGTTGTTTGCTTAAAAATTAACCCTATCAAAACATAGATATTTTCCTTCCTCGCTTTTAATGCAGACGAGTAAATATAAGACAGTTTGGAAGCACAATATTTGACGAATAGACCTTTCTATTCTTATATCTAATATCTAAACTAAAAAAAAATTACTCATTTTCCATACATACAAACCAACATGGAAGTATTCTGTACTAATTATTTGCTTACAAATGTATATAATAAATCTGCATCATTGTAATATAATAGTAAATCTGCATCATTGTAATATTTTAAAAATTTCTCAAATACATAAATCATATTAAGAAAAAATGATTTTAATATTTATTCTGTATTTCAATGTCATCAATTCAAATAAATTATATTTTTTCCACTTTCATTAATATATTATTTGTAATTTCGATGTAAATACATTTTTCATAGGAAATTAGCAAATCTATGCTATGGATAAATTTTTTTAAAAATGTAGTAATAATGTAATAGAGTGAATTTTGTCTATGGAAAATATTATAAAAAGAGGGAATGATTAAGCATAAAGAATAATAATAGAAGCCAGAAAACTTTTTTTCAGAATTTTTGTCTGTATATTAATTTGTTCGTAATAATTATTAAAATTTGGTATGGTAATCGTTTACACCCATATATGAGAGAAAATAAATTCTATTAACTTTGTAATTCCGAATTTCACGCGAGTGACCGTGGTGAGCAGCTAGTAAATTTATAAAACTACCAATCTTTCCCACCAATTATTTTTTATATTTTTGGTTCTAAACGTATATATATATATATATATATATATACATATATATGTATATATATATACATATATGTATATATATATTTATATACATATATATATATATATATATATATATATATATATACATATATATATATTATGTGGGCTAATAAGTTTTTAGCCACAACTTCTGGACTTTACTAGAAAAATTCTCGAAACTTATAGGAAATTTTACTGTATAAACAGGCCAAAGTGCAGGCAGTTGACAACAGTCAGTGCCGAATCTTTAAGTAAATTACATAACAGATAATGGATTTAAATCCATTTCAAATACGAATTCTATTACTTTATGAAATTCGTCTGGGTCTTATGCGACGGCAAAGATTTGGTCCAAAAAGTTCAGGAATGAGTATTACGATCTTGAGGACGAACCACGCACGAATTGGCTGTTTAACGATTGCGAAGCCTAATTTAGGAGTATCCTGGACTGAGGACTCAATTATATATATATATATATATATATATATATATATATATATATATATGCAGTCTACATAGGGCTCAACAGAATTGCTATTGTTAAACCTTTTTTATAGTGAGACATGTAAACGTCGTAGGAAAATCTTCTCAACTGTCACGATTTCGATGCATCTCCCTAACCATTACCAGAGGCTACATGTTAGACTTCGTTACATCAGAAAAAATAACAGTATCAGTAATCGTCTCCGCATTAACATTCAAAAATATACTAGCGCTATTAGACAACTAAAGTTTAAAAAGAAAAAGAAAACGTTGGGTCCAAAATCACATTAGAAAGAACCCATCAAGTAAGAATCGGGCTTTGTGCCATAAGTGTTCCGTATTAGTAAATCTGCATCATTGTGATATTTTAAAAATATCTCAAATACATAAATCATATTGAGAAAAAATGATTTGCAAATTTATTTTGTATTTCAATGTCATCAATTCAAATAAATTATATTTTTTCCATTTTCATTAATATATTATTTGTAATTTCGATATAAATACATTTTTCATAAGAAATTAGCAAATCTATGCTATTAATAACATTTAAAAAAAATGTAGTAATAATGTAATATAGTGAATTTTGTCTATGGAAAATATTATAAAAAGAGGGACTGATTAAGCATAAAGAATAATAATTGAAGCCAGAAAACTTGTTTTCAGAATTTTTGTTTGTATATTACCTTGTTCGTAATAATTATTAAAATTTGGTATGGTAATCGTTTACACCCATATATGAGAGAAAATAAATTCTATTAACTTTGTTATTCCGAATTTCACGCGAGTGACCGTGGTGTGCAGCTAGTAAATTTATAAAACTACCAATCTTTCCCACCAATTTTTTTTTATATTTTTGGTTCCAAACGTATATATATATATATGTATATATAAATACATATATGTATATATACATACATATATGTATATATATATTTATATACATATATATAGATATATATATATATATATATATATATATATATATATATATATATATATTATGTTGGCTAGTAAGTTTTTAGCCACAACTTCTGGACTTTACTAGAAAAATTCTCGAAACTTCTAGGAAATTTTACTGTAGGGTATAAACAGGCCAAAGTGCAGGCAGTTGACAACAGTCAGTGCCGAATCTTTAAGTAAATTACGTAACAGATAATGGATTTAAATCCATTTCAAATACGAATTCTATTACTTTATGAATTTCGTCTGGGTCTTATGCGACGGCAAAGATTTGGTCCAAAAAGTTCATTAATGAGTATTACGATCGTGAGGACGAACCCCGTCCGAATTGAATTTTTAACGATTGCGAAGCCTAATTGAGGAGTATCCTCGACTGAGGACTCAATTATATATATATATATATATATATATATATATATATATATATATATATATACATACATATATATATATATATATATATATATATATATATATATATATATATATATATATTTATATATACATATATATATTTGCAGTCTACATAGGGCTCAACAGAATTGCGATTGTTAAACCTTTTTTACCGTGAGACATGTAAACGTCGTAGGAAAATCTTCTTAACTGTCTGGATTTAGATGCATCTCCCTAACCATTACCAGAGGATACATGTTTGACTTCGTAACATCAGAAAAAATAACGGTATCAGTAATCGTCTCCGCATTAACATGCAAAAATATAGTAGCGCTATTAGAGAACCAAAGTTTAAAAAGAAAAAGAAAACGTTCGGTCCAAAATCACAATAGAAAGAACCCATCAAGTAAGAATCGGACTCTGTGCCATGAGTGTTCCGTATTAGTAAATCTGCATCATTGTGATATTTTAAAAATTTCTCAAATACATAAATCATATTGAGAAAAAATGATTTGCAAATTTATTTTGTATTTCAATGTCATCAATTCAAATAAATTATATTTTTTCCATTTTCATTAATATATTATTTGTAATTTCGATATAAATACATTTTTCATAGGAAATTAGCAAATCTATGCTATTAATAAAATTTTAAAGAAATGTAGGAATAATGTAACAGAGTGAATTTTGTCTATGGAAAATATTATAAAAAGAGGGAATGATTAAGCATAAAGAATAACAATAGAAGCCAGAAAACTTATTTTTAGAATTTTTGTCTGTATATTAACTTGTTCGTAATAATTATTAAAATTTGGTATGGTAATCGTTTACACCCATATATGAGAGAAAATAAATTCTATTAACTTTGTTATTCCGAATTTCACGCGAGTGACCGTGGTGTGCAGCTAGTAAATTTATAAAACTACCAATCTTTCCCACCAATTTTTTTTCATATTTTTGTTTCCAAACGTATATATATATATATATATATATATATATATATATATATATACGTATATATATATTTATATACATATATAAATATATATATATATATATATATATATATTATGTTGGCTAGTAAGTTTTTAGCCCCAACTTCTGGACTTTACTAGAAAAATTCTCGAAACTTCTAGGTAATTTTACTGTAGGGTATAAACAGGCCAAAGTGCAGGCAGTTGACAACAGTCAGTGCCGAATCTTTAAGTAAATTACATAAAAGATAATGGATTTAAATCCATTTCAAATACGAATTCTATTACTTTATATATTTCGTCTGGGTCTTTTGCGACGGCAAAGATTTGGTCCAAAAAGTTCAGGAATGAATATTACGATCTTGAGGACGAAACCCGTCCGAATTGGATTTTTAACGATTGCGAAGATTAATTGAGGAGTATCCTCGACTGAGGACTCAATTATATATATATATATATATATATATATATATATATATATATATATATACATATATATATTTGCAGTCTACATAGGGCTCAACAGAATTGCGATTGTTAAACCTTTTTTACCGTGAGACATGTAAACGTCGTAGGAAAATCTTCTCAACTGTGAGGATTTAGATCCATCTCCCTAACCATATACATATATATATATATATATATATATATATATATATATATATATATATAAACATATGTATGTATATATATATATGTATATATGTATATATATATATATATATATATATATATATATATATATATATATATATATACATATATATATTTGCAGTCTACATAGGGCTCAACAGAATTGCGATTGTTAAACCTTTTTTACCGTGAGACATGTAAACGTCGTAGGAAAATCTTCTCAACTGTGAGGATTTAGATCCATCTCCCTAACCATTACCAGAGGCTATTAGAGACGCTATTAGAGAACTAAAGTTTAAAAAGAAAAAGATAACGTTAGGTCCAAAATCACATTAGAAAGAACCCATCAAGTAAGAATCGGACTTTGTGCCATGAGTGTTCCGTATTAGTAAATCTGCATTATTGTGATATTTGAAAAATTTCTCAAATACATAAATCATATTGAGAAAAATGATTTGCATATTTATTTTGTATTTCAATGTCATCAATTCAAATAAATTATATTTTTTCCACTTTCATTTATATATTATT
>JAYKKI010000011.1:22052500-22055000 GCA_039881145.1 Druceiella hillmani
GTGCAGCTAGTAAATTTATAAAACTAACAATTTTCCCACCAATTTTTTTTTATATTTTTGTTTCTAAACGTATATATATATATATATATATATACATATATATATATATATGTATATATACATACATATATGTATATATATATTTATATACATATATATATATATATATTATGTTGGCTAGTAAGTTTTTAGCCACAACTTCTGGACTTTACTAGAAAAATTCTCGAAACTACTATGAAATTTTACTGTAGGGTATAAACAGGCCAAAGTGCAGGCAGTTGACAACAGTCAGTGCTGAATCTTTAAGTAAATTACATAACAGATAATGGATTTAAATCCATTTCAAATACGAATTCTATTACTTTATGAAATTCGTCTGGGTCTTATGCGACGGCAAAGATTTGGTCCAAAAAGTTCATTAATGAGTATTACAATCTTGAGGACGAACCCCGTCCGAATTGGATTTTTAACGATTGCGAAGCCTAATTGAGGAGTATCCTCGACTGAGGACTCAATTATATATATATATATATATATATATATATATATATATATATATATATATATATTTATATATATATACATATGTATATATATATATATATACATATACATATACCTATATATATATATATATATATATATATACACATATATATTTGCAGTCTACATAGGGCTCAACAGAATTGCGATTGTTAAACCTTTTTTACCGTGAGACGTGTAAACGTCGTAAGAAAATCTTCGCAACTGTTAGAATTTAGATGCATCTCCCTAACCATTACCAGAGGCTACATGTTAGACTTCGTTACATCAGAAAAAATAACAGTATCAGTAATCGTCTCCGCATTAACATTCAAAAATATACTAGCGCTATTAGAGAACTAAAGTTTAAAAAGAAAAAGAAAACCTTCGGTCCAAAATCACATTAGAAAGAACCCATCAAGTAAGAATAGGACTTTGTGCCATGAGTGTTCCGTATTAGTAAATCTGCATCATTGTGATATTTTAAAAATTTCTCAAATACTAAAATCATATTGAGAAAAAATGGTTTCCAAATTTATTTTGTATTTCAATGTCATCAATTCAAATAAATTATATTTTTTCCACTTTCATTAATATATTATTTGTAATTTCGATGTAAATACATTTTTCATAGGAATATAGCAAATCTATGCTATTAATAAATTTTTTTAAAAATGTAGTAATAATGTAATAGAGTGAATTTTGTCTATGGAAAATATTATAAAAAGAGGGAATGATTAAGCATAAAGAATAACAATAGAAGCCAGAAAACTTATTTTTAGAATTTTTGTCTGTATATTAACTTGTTCGTAATAATTATTAAAATTTGGTATGGTAATCGATTACAACCATATATGAGAGAAAATAAATTCTATTAACTTTGTTATTCCGAATTTCACGCGAGTGACCGTGGTGTGCAGCTAGCAAATTTATAAAACTAACAATCTTTCCCACCAATTTTTTTTTATATTTTTGTTTCTAAATGTATATATATAAATATATATATATATATGTGTATATATTTATATAAATGTATATATATATATATATATATATATATACATATATATATGTATATGTATATATATATATATATATATATATATATATATACATACATATATATATATATATATATTATGTTGGCTAGTAAGTTTTTAGCCACAATTTCTGGACTTTTCTAGAAAAATTCTCGAAACTTCTAGGATATTTTATTGTAGGGTATAAACAGGCCAAAGTGCAAGCAGTTGACAACAGTCAGTGCCGAATCTTTAAGTGAATTACATAAAAGATAATGGATTTAAATCCATTTCAAATACGAATTCTATTACTTTATGAATTTCGTCTGGGTCTTATGCGACGGCAAAGATTTGGTTCAAAAAGTTCAGGAATGAGAATTACGATCTTGAGGACGAACCACGCCCGAATTGGCTGTTTAACGATTGCGAAGCCTAATTGAGGAGTATCCTGGACTGAGGACTCAATTATATATATATATATATATATATATATATATATATATATATACATATATATATATGTATATATATATATATATATATATATATATATATATATATATATATATATATATATATATATGCAGTCTACATAGGGCTCAACAGAATTGCTATTGTTAAACCTTTTTTATAGTGAGACATGTAAACGTCGTAGGAAAATCTTCTCAACTGTCACGATTTCGATGCATCTCCCTAACCATTACCAGAGGCTACATGTTAGACTTCGTTACATCAGAAAAAATAACAGTATCAGTAATCGTCTCCGCATTAACATTCAAAAATATACTAGCGCTATTAGACAACTAAAGTTTAAAAAGAAAAAGAAAACGTTGGGTCCAAAATCACATTAGAAAGAACCCATCAAGTAAGAATCGGGCTTTGTGCCATAAGTGTTCCGTATTAGTAAATCTGCATCATTGTGATATTTTAAAAATTTCTCAAATGCATAAATCATATTA
>JAYKKI010000011.1:22060000-22062500 GCA_039881145.1 Druceiella hillmani
AATAGAATTCGTATTTGAAATGGATTTAAATCCATTATCTTTTATGTAATTTACTTAAAGATTCGGCACTGACTGTTGTCAACTGCCTGCACTTTGGCCTGTTTATACCCTACAGTAAAATCTCCTAGAAGTTTCGAGAATTTTTCTAGTAAATTCCAGAAGTTGTGGCTAAAAACTTACTAGCCAAAATAATATATGTATATTTATATATATATATATACATATGTATATAAATATGTATATACATATATGTATATATATACATATATATATGCACATATATATATATAAATATATATATATATATATATATATATATATATATGTATATATACTTTTAGAAACAAAAATATAAAAAAAAATTGGTGGGAAAGATTGGTAGTTTTATAAATTTACTAGCTGCACACCACGGTCACTAGCGTGAAATTCGGAATAACAAAATTAATAGAATTTATTTTCTCTCCTATATGGGTGTAAACGATTACCATACCAAATTTTAATAATTATTACGAACAAGTTAATATACAGACAAAAATTCTAAAAATAAGTTTTCTGGCTTCTATTGTTATTCTTTATGCTTAATCATTCCCTCTTTCTATAATAATTTCCATAGACAAAATTCACTATATTACATTATTACTACATTTTTTTAAAATTTTATTAATAGCATAGATTTGCTAATTTCCTATGAAAAATGTATTTACATCGAAATTACAAATAATATATAAATGAAAGTGGAAATAATATAATTTATTTGAATTGATGACATTGAAATACAAAATAAATATGTAAATCATTTTTTCTCAATATGATTTATGTATTTGAGAAATTTTTAAAATATCACAATGATGCAGATTTACTAATACGGAACACTTATGGCACAAAGTCCGATTCTTATATGATGGGTTCTTTCTAATGTGATTTTGGACCCAACGTTTTCTTTTTCTTTTTAAACTTTAGTTGTCTAATAGCGCTAGTATATTTTTGAATGTTAATGCGGAGACGATTACTGATACCGTTATTTTTTCTGATGTAACGAAGTCTAACATGTAGCCTCTGGTAATGGTTAGGGAGATGCAACGAAATCGTGACAGTTGAGAAGATTTTCCTACGACGTTTACATGTCTCACTATAAAAAAGGTGTAACAATAGCAATTCTGTTGAGCCCTATGTAGACTGCAAATATATATATGCAAATGTGTATATATATATATATATATATATATGTATATATATATATATATATATGTATATATATATATATATATATATAAATATACATATATATATATATATATATACATATATATATATATATATAAATATACATATATATATATATATATATATATATATATATATATATATATATATTATGTAGGCTAGTAAGTTTTTAGCCACAATTTCTGGACTTTCCTAGAAAAATTCTCGAAACTTCTAGGATATTTTACTGTAGGGTGTAATCAGGCCAAAGTGCAGGCAGTTGACAACAGTCAGTGCCGAATCTTTAAGTGAATTACATAATAGATAATGGATTTAAATCCATTTCAAATACGAATTCTATTACTTTATGAATTTCGTCTGGGTCTTATGCGACGGCAAAGATTTGGTTCAAAAAGTTCAGGAATGAGTATTACGATCTTGAGGACGAACCACGCCCGAATTGGCTGTTTAACGATTGCGAAGCCTAATTGAGGAGTATCCTGGACTGAGAACTCAATTATATATATATATATATATATATATATATATATATATATATATATATATATATATATATATATGTATACATATATATAAATATAAACATATGTATATATATATATATATATATTTACATATATATATATATATATATATATACATAAATATATATATATATATATTTGCAGTCTACATAGGGCTCAACAGAATTGCGATTGTTAAACCTTTTTTACCGTGAGACATGTAAACGTCGTAGGAAAATCTTCTCAACTGTCACGATTTCGATGCATCTCCCTAACCATTACCAGAGGCTACATGTTAGACTTCGTCACATCAGAAATAATAACGGTATCAGTAATCGTCTCCGCATTAACATTCAAAAATATACTAGCGCTATTAGACAACTAAAGTTTAAAAAGAAAAAGAAAACGTTGGGTCCAAAATCACATTAGAAAGAACCCATCAAGTAAGAATCGGGCTTTGTGCCATGAGTGTTCCGTATTAGTAAATCTGCATCATTGTGATATTTTAAAAATTTCTCAAATACATAAATCATATTGAGAAAAAATGATTTGCATATTTATTTTGTATTTCAATGTCATCAATTCAAATAAATTATATTTTTTCCACTTTCATTTATATATTATTTGTAATTTCGATGTAAATACATTTTTCATAGGAAATTAGCAAATCTATGCTATTAATAAAATTTAAAAAAAGTGTAGTAATAATGTAATATAGTGAATTTTGTCTATGGAAAATATTATAAAAAGAGGGTATGATTAAGCATAAAGAA